>PVIH01016829.1:0-44128 GCA_004025045.1 Sigmodon hispidus
CAAAATAAATTAAAAAAAAAGAAAAAAAAAGAGGCATCATGGTGCTGTCTGCCTCTTCTCCTCTCCTGCTTCTCTGTTCCTGTACCCACCTAGAAACTCTCCTAAATAAGCTCTCGTGTGACCTTGGTTCTGTGTGTGTGTGTGTGTGCGTGCGTGTGCGTGTGCGTGTGCGTGTGTGTGTGTGTGTGTGTGTGTGTGTTCTCATGCACAAAACCAAAAGACTATTCTTCTGGAACACCTGAATTCAATTCTCAGCATCTACATGGCAGCTAGCAACTGTCTGTAATTCCAAGATTTGACATCCTTACACAGTTATACATACAGGCAAAACACCAATTCACATAAAATTTTTAAAAATTTACAGTTTTAAATGAAAAATATTCAAATGGTTTATGGTCTCAAGAGAAGTTTATCTTAGGTATGAAAAACTCCTGCATATCAAAGATTTTTGTGATTAAAGAGACACAAAGAGAGACATAGAGAAGAATGGTAGAAGTATAATGCTAGAGGCTAAAGGAAAATAAGAGATATATGTAGCCCCTAAGGCAGAAGAGTCAAAAGGCAGATCCCTCTCTTAAATTGAAAGTAGAGAGCATGGTCCTGCCTATTAAGATCTTGATTTGGAACTTCTGTCCTCTAGAGATGCAAGAGAAGAAAATTCATTTGTTTCAAATCACTCAACTTGTGATATTTCGTCATTGAATCTCTGGGAAACAGTATACCTTCCTTACAGGCCCATTGACTTACTTGCTGATTCTCAAATCCATTTTGGGCCTCTTGTATTCACCTCTCCTCATGAAAACTTCTCATAAGACAGTACCTAGCTATCAGAGAGGTCAATGATTTCTCTTTTACAGATTTTTTTTACCTCTCTGCTTAGAGTTATAGTTTTGTAATTATTTTTCATGAGTAATTTACATTAAGCCCTCAATACTATTGAAAACTCTTGCCTATTTTTCCTTCATTGTGTTTGTAGAGCATGTGATACTGAAGTTTTTAGTATGTGGACTCACCTGTTATTTTATGCATCTCTTTAAAGTCCCAGCCAGAGATAATCTTCACTCTGTCAGAGATTGCAATCCACACCACTGACCACTATATGTTTAGTATACAAAACAGTACTGTAAAACCCATGACAAGGGTGCATTTATATAAGAATTCAGTGAACCCTTGCTAAAGGAAATGTAATGTCAGAGATGGAAGAAGATGGTAATAAATGAAGATTTCTTTATCTTAAAAGTCATGTCCTCAAACTGTCTTTACAACTTTAACCATGTAACTCTTCTGATTCCTATCAATAACCCAAACTTTTGCCAGTTTTCAACTACTTAACTTTGAGAAAATTTTGAGATATTTTAAGTGCTACAGTTGACTGTACCTACTTTTTGAGTTATATAATTACTCAGCAAGCATTTAAAAATCAAAACAACATATTTCTTGTGGCTGGACTACCCATGATCAGGTGATCTCAACATTGTGTCCAGTTGTAGTTTTCTGTGATGGCCTCCATAAAGAAAATTTTCTTTGATGAGATGTGGTGGGTACAAAGATTAGATTAAGCATGTAGTAAGAAATTATCCTGGCCTCGAAAAGTGGCAGTAGTAGATTCTTTTTTAAGGTCCATGACCTTACTAACCCTGAGAGGTTAGCCAGTTCTCCAGTACTAGGCATTATTTTCTTATTGTTGAGTGTTCAGATAGTTGTTGGTTGCTACCTCCATGTGAATGCCACTTCTTGTGATTTTATGCATTTCTTGCCATGCTAGTAATTGTCATGGTTTGTAGATATCATGGCCTGATTTCCTCCTTGGGCAGCTTGCACAGTATTTTCCAGAACACTGGAAGCTATATCACATGAAAAGGCCATATACAGCTCGTGTCATCTAAACTATGGTTATTAAGTGTAAGATACCTTCAGGAATAGTAAACTACCTTCAATACCTGAGAGGCAACCAAGGGCTACATTAGTAATCTATATTATACTGGGAGACATATGGACTGCCCTGGCCAATCCTTAGAAAGGTTTCTTGTGTCTGGCATAGGGATTTTTGTTGGTGTGTTGTTCTTATGGGGAGCATTATCAGCCCAAAGGTTTAACTTTAACTTTATGTAAGACAGACAGTTAGATGGAGTCTCTCTCTCTCTCTCTCTCTTTCTCTCTCTCTCTCTCTCTCTCTCTCTCTCTCTCTCTGTCTGTCTCACTCTCTTTCTCTGTCTCTCTCTCTCTGTCTTTCTCTCTCTCTCACACACACACAATATGAACAAAGAACAAAGACATTAGCAACTTGCAAATAGAGGGAATGGGAGGCATTTGAGAGAGGTTAGCTCGAAATGTATGGAGGGAAGAAAGGGAGGCAGAAAGTAATATAACTCATTTTTAGGTGAATTTAATAAGTATTTTTATTATCAAGCTGAAATACTAAGCACATTTTATAACTAAACAAGCAAAATAAACTGAGAATGTGACCAGGAATGTGGATATTTATTATGAATGGCTTATACTTTTAGAGGTAGATGGAGCACAAAGAGAAATTCCTCAAGAGTTCTCATGTTCTTCGCCTTTCTGTGTCTGTCTTATTAGGTGAGTAAAGAGAACAAGTAGGATGCTGTCCATGCACCAGTCATTTTAAGATAGAAAGGATTCCCAGGCGAGCATTCTCTGAGGATCTAGGAGAGTTTTCTTGTCTAAGTGTAAAATACACTATAGTTTGCTCTCTGTGCTTCCACTTTATGGAAGGCTTTTATTTGTTTTGTTTTATTTTTGTCAGATACAGGACATGAGAATTGGAGGGCATCCGAGAAAATATCCAAAATTACAAACTGTACTTCAGCCCAAGAATTCCTGCTACCAGTTCTAAGAATTTCCTAATTACTCACAGTACTTAGTATTGCTATTATACTATGGTAAATGGAAGGGTCAATTTGTTTTTTGAAATAATGCTTCACCAACTGTAAGATCAATATATTCAACAATGAAAAGGGATAGGAAAACTTGTGGTAATCTTAAAGTTTGATGTTTCAAAATTCCCATAAATTACTAACATTCCCATAAATGTCCTAAACACTGCAAAGATGCTTGAGATATTTATAGAGAATTATTATAAATATTTTTAAATATATTAAGTTTGTTCAAGGATGAGGAGATGCTACAATTGTTTTAGTTTTTGAACTAAATTTCCTTTAGAATTTTTAGACTTCATTGTAAAAATGCTATAAATAAAAAATCACACACTGAAATTAATAGAGTTAAAAGACTATGCAACTCAGTGATCCTCTTTACAACCAAAATCATTTGAAACAGAAGTTGTGGAGCTTCACATCAGATTTCACTATAGATTATATCTTTTATCTGCACTTAATTCTTTTTCATCTCTTATGCTTTAACTTTTGTTTTCTTTTCTGAATATTGTACTATGTTCACATGTATACTTGTTTTCATGTACACATATATTTTGTCTAGATTTTGCATATGAAAAACATCTTTTGAAAAGCAAAATTGATAAATTAAAAAACACACACATACAGAAAAGAACATATAATATAATTAAATAGCTTGATAGTAAAACAAGTTTCTTGTTACATAAATCAGAAAAAATCCCTACAGTAAGCATGTAACTAATATTTCCAGCAAATTAAAAAATTGTATAGTGAAAAGGAAAATTGATCTTTAGAGCATTCTCACTTCTACAAGAGTCATTATGCCTTTGAGTTGTAATTTCATGCATCATCCCTTGTCATAGCAGGCCACTACACTGATGATATCCCTTCTAGTTTTCTTTTATACAAGTATATGGAACTATATTCTTTTTTCTTACCCTCAACAAAACTCAGCTACAAGTGTATCAAAATAAGACATTATACCCTGAATTTGGTAAAGAAGCATTTAGGGAACACACTTCATCTCACTGGCACAGAAAAATAATTTTCTCAATAATTCAGACATTAAGACCATTTTTTTATATGGGACTTTGTGAACTAAACATCTATACAGTCAAGGACACCAATGTTTGAATGAAGAAATGGAAAACATAAACTGGAAATAATTTTTACCACTTGCATATCTAACTAAGATTTAATATGTGAACTATACAAGCAACTAGACATCACGTAACCAAACAACCAAATAAGACATAAAACTAAAGGGAGAGTTCTCAAAGGATGAAATATGGATGGCTGAGAAATATTTTAAATGGTCAACATACTTAGACATTAGGAAAATACAAATTAAAACTACTTTGCGATTTCTTCTTACTGTGGTCTGAATGACTAATATTCAAGAATAAATGATAAGAGATACTTATGTGGATGTGGGGAAAGAAAACAGTTGTTTACTACTGATTGGAATACAAATTAATGTGGTCACTGCAGAATTAGTGTAGAGTTCCTAAAAAAATTGGAAATTAATATACCACTTGATCCACCTATACTACTCTTCAGCATATACCAAAAAGACTCTATATAGTACTGTAAAGAAATTTTCCCATCTATGTCCATTGTTGCTGTATTTATAATAGTTAGAAAATGAAAACAGCTTAGATAGCTATCAACCAATCAATGGATAGTAAAATCATGGTACAATCATAAAAGAGAAAATTATTCACTCATTAAAACCTAAAGTATGACTCCCTCAAGTACATGCATAGACTTGAAGACTATCATTTAGAATGATGTAACACAGACTCCAGCCAAATATGAACACTGCATGTTTTCACTCATCTGCAGATGCTGGCTTTGAATATTCAGATATGTGTGTTTCTTTGGGAATATGCATAGAAGTCAGAAAACTAGTTAAGGGCCTGTTGTGGAGTATGGGAAACTTCTAAGAAACCAAAGAAATAATGCAATGATATAAAGGTAGAAAGAGGAATAATGGGACATAAAGGATTGATGTAGATTGCAGATGGTAAGGAAGCTTAGAGGAGTATATTCAGGGAAGTATAACTAAAAACTTTTTTAAAAGTAATATGGAATTCTATATCTATAACAGGTCAATAATGCCCATACTAGACATCACAGGCTAACAAATACTATGGCCAGTGTCAGGAAATGGTTACTTCTTTGAAGATGTTGAACAATGATGTTACATAGATCTCTAAATGTTACACATTATTGCCATTGCCCCTGGTTATCCTACAGAACTTGACAGTAAGAGCTTATTGTTGTAGACACTACATACTTGAATCAGAGAATGTGAAGAAATAAAGCTAATATCCACAAAGAAGCTTCATTCTTACTGTATAGATTTCATATTTCTGGAAGCTTCTATGTATACCAACATGATAAAAAGTCATCACCAATCTAAACCAGTTGTGCAATAGCAGTATAGATGTTATAATTGTAATCAACAACTTTCTTTTAATTTAAGGTTTGTTCTATAAGATAGAACATATATCTAGTACTATTCTAGGGTCCAAGAACCACTGGTTAGATATCTAATAGTCTCCAGTGGAGTACTTACTACTATTTTGTTCACAGTATTAACAAACTCTCAATGGTTTATGACTATACCAGTAAATTTCTGTATATTTCAACCCTCATCAAAGAAGCTTCTTTTTAAAAGACAATGATAAATACAGAGACCCATAACCAGTCCAGGTGCAGAGAGTAAGAGACTGCAGAATGCTCAGGCTCAAATAGGATATATTCCTCCTTCCAAGGTTCAGGGATTATTGCAAAAGGAGTGAAAGAGTGTCAGAGCTTGAGGATGTGGATGGGTACAAGGGAACCATGTTTTCTGGACACAGCATGGTTGTTTCACACAGAAATCCATGGTCACAGCACGCACAAGAACTATGAAACCTCAACTCAATAGAATTCCACTATGGAGGCATGATTTCCATACATAATTGAGGAGCTATTGGCAATTGGTAGTTTCTAGAAAGGTGAGAGTTTTGTTTAAGGGTTTGTCCCATGGTAAGTCAACTACATTCTAGTAGATGGCCCTATACCCAAGAGTATAAGAACAATGAAAATGAGACTGGATGAGTTTACAAAATTTAAGTTGAGTGGGTAAGAAAAAGGACATGGATATGGAAGGATTTGGAAAAGAGTGGTGAATATGACGAATGTATATGAACTTCTCAAAAAATTAACAAAACTAATTTTTTTAAAAAATCAGAAATATGCAGTATGTATGTATTTTTCTGGGTTTTTACTTTATATAATCTGCAACTCATTGTCATTATTTGATTTCTCCTTAACTTTTTCTGTACATACAGTCTCTTTACTAGATGACTGAAGGGCATTTGCTTTTTTTCCAATTTTTGGTTTTTATAGGTAAACCCATTTAATCTTGTGCAATGAGCCTTTGGGTCAATATAGTTTTCATTTTATGTTAGTAAATGCTTTGAAGTTTAATTCTTAAGTCACTTTGAAGTGGTATTCTAAGTCATACGGTAAGTGCCTATCAGTTTAGGAAGTTGAAAAGCTTATTTAAAAAAGTGTCTGCTGCCATTTTCCATTCCATCAGCAGTGTGCAAGTGCAAAATGCTCCATGTCCTTGTTGGTACTTGACATTTTTGTATTCTCCTTAATATTTTTTTTTCTGGCAGGGATGCTTTGCTATCTATAGTTTTATAGTTCTTTTTTCCTAAAGATCAATGGTATTAAGCATCTTTTACTGTGATTTTGGTTGGTCCATCTTTTTCTTGAAGAGTTCCAACATTTTTCATGTTAAATTGTGTTTTCTCATTCTTGACAGTTTAAAGTTCTTTATGTATTCTGAATAACCTTCCATTATAATCTATGTGATATTAACATCAATGTAACACAATATTACTTTACAGCTGATCTCATAATTCTCATATAACTATCTCTTCAGGAATAAGAGCCTTAAATTTGAAGTCAAATATATCAACCTTTTTTTGTTTAAATAATTGTGTTTCGGTATGGTTTTTAAAAATTAATTATTCAGCCTTAGATCAAAAAATACTCTACAATGTTTTCTTTAAATAATTTATACTTTTAACTTTTATCATAATGTCTATGTATAATTTTATATTTATTTTATGTAGAAACAGTAGAAATGTTGACATTTATATTTTCACATTTATATCCAATTTTTCCTGAAGCACTTTCTAAAGGGATTATGCTTTCTCCATTGTACTGCTTTTGAAAAATTCATGAATAGTTTGATATATGTTTGATTTAATTTATTTTTAATTAAAATATAGTTACAACACTCCCCCTATTAGCTTCTTTCCAACCACATCTATATTCTCTCAACACTCCATTTAGCATTCATGGCTTCTTTTTAAAAAATATTGTTAAACACATAAGTACACACAACATGGCATGTTAAGTGGTGGTGTCATTGATCACATGTTGTATAAGTAGCCATATTGTTGAAATATCATGGCTGTAGCTTCCCTGCCATGTCTAGAAGACATATTCTTACTGTAAACTTCTTGGTACTCAGCTCTTTTTTCCATTTTTTTATTTAAATTTTTTTTTCATAACTACCACTTCTCCCTTCCCCTCACAGTACTTGGCTCTTGCAATAATTCTGCTTCCTCTTCCTGATATGCTTTGTCCCTTAGATTTAGTTATGTTGTAGTTTTATCAATTGGAACTAGACACCACTTGGTCACTTATTCTATGCATTTGTTCAGTAGAGCTTTCTGTAATAGTCTTTAAAAAAATCTGCAGCAAAAAAAGATTTTTGGATGAAAGGTAAGATAGAGGGAGCTAAACTATGAGAATAAGGATAAACATTTAGCATGCAGTTAGAAAGTATTGCGAAAGTGGAAGTAGTATGTTCTCTTTTAGGATCCATGGCCTAATTAGTCATATGATTGACTAGATTTATGGTACCAGGCATTATACATGCCTTAAGTTCAATTAGTTATTAACTATCATCATGAAAAATTGCCACTATTGAACCACAGTGGATATTTTGTCTCACTGCTCATTGCCCTGGTTCTTTGACTGTGTAACTGGGTGAGACTGTTGGTTGCTCTCTTTTCTTGGAAGACTGAACTCTCTTGACACTAAGAAAGCTAGCACTCAGGTATAAGGTTTTTAGGTCTGATCGTACATGATTCCTTCAAGTCCTCTGTTCAAAGTGTGTGGTGTTTTCAGCAATAGAGACTTCATTTCATGTTCTAGGAGTCAATCAAGGGTATCAGAAATGCATTATATAGTTTGAGAAAGTTTTTTTTTGTATGGTCCTCCATTTCTTCTCAGATAAAACCCCATAAAATTCACATGGAGCCAAAACAGTAATCTTAAGCAAAATGAAAATTGCTAGATGGATTACCATTCCAGATGACAAGACATATTACAGAGCTATAATAACAAAATTATATGGTACTAGCACCAAAACATGCATGTAAAAATGTAACAAAATCCAAGACTCAACATCATCAAATGGATGTGCCACTAACAAACAGTAGTTAAGACAGCATATTCAACAAATAGTGCTGAAAATAACTAGTCAACATGTTGAAGAATGAAAGCAGACCTACATCTATAACCCTGCACAAAAATCAACTCCAAATATATCAAAGACCTTAATGTGAATCCTGAAATGGTGAAAGAAAACAAGACATTCCTGTACAGGATATAGGTATAGGAAAGGACTTTGTTAGTAGGATTCTGCTTGCCTAGAAATTAAGTAGGACCTCATAAAACTGAAAAGTTTCTGTAAACCTAAGGAAATAAATAAGTGAGTGTCAAAAATCATGACAGAGCTACTTGAGAAATTAGTTTTAAGTACCTGTCCATTGCAGAATTACTTGCATATTGGCCAATGACAGCTTTTGGAGTGTTATGTGACATTTCTATATAACATTCTTATTCATAGATGAATTTGGCTTAGATTCTACTTTATGTCAATTTAAGACTGACTATTAATGTTCTTCAGTTATGTATTTGGTGAATATTTTATTCATAAGAAATACATACTTAAATATGACATTCAACACAGTATTTAGGAATAAGAACCCAAGGAACTTCAAGCTTCAGGCATTTAGCACATGTGATATAATTTTACATACTTATATGGTGTACAGGGCTGACCTTGAATACAAAGTATGTTGTGTACAATATAACACTCTGTAATTAGAAGAACTGGGTCTATGGCAGTATTTTTTAAATAATTTGAGGAAAACATAAATTTGAAAATACTTAAACATTTGGAAGTTGAGTAGAAGACAGCCACTAGATTGTTAGAGAATAGACAACAGATATATGTCTGAAGACAGACATGGGCTTTCTGAAAGATAAATGAATAATAGGTGGATGATAATAGAAATGAAGTAGGCATAGGAAAACTTTGTGATAATTGTAGCATTGAAGTTAAACAAATGATAGGTAGAAAAAGATAATAAATGAGGCATATACATAGAGTATCTAGGAGACAGATGATAAATAGACGGTAGACAAGAATGGTTATATGCTGGATATATGTTGGATAGTTTGAAAATAAGAAATTGGAAGTAAATGATAGAAGTTAGCTAGGAGATAGAAATATTAGCTAGGGTATAGATGAAAGGTAGATTTCTAAAGGATAAATGATAAATCAATGAGAAGCTTAGGGTATCTAGATGGAAAAAGAGCTATAAGATATACAATAGACAGATGTATGTTGAATAGGATGATAGGTGAATGATAGAAGATACACAACATTGCTAGAAGATATATGAAAGATAGACAGTAACCAGAGGAGAGCTAGAGGATAGATGATAGTTAGATCAAAGGTAGATACAATATAGCTATATGACAGATAATCTATAGATGGAAGTTTGTTATAGGATATATACAGGAAATTAGATAGCTGGAAAATAGGCAAAGTGCAGTGGATACAGTCTATTTACTATCTATCCCATACCCTCTTACTATCCCGTATCTGTTGGCATCTATCATCTATCTTTTAGCTATCCTGTCTTTATTTTAATATCTATCTTATTTCCTCTAGGTATCTTGAGTGTATTTTCCATATATCATTTATCTTCCTGTGCCTATTTTCCTGCTATTATATTTCACCTTCCTATCATATGTCCTCTATCTCTCATGTATTTATCTCTTTTTATTTGTCATCTAACCTCCAGCTATACTATGTATCTTTCTGTCATTGATACTCTAATCACCCTGTGTCTGTTTCATCTATTTATAATCTATATTCCAGAAATCTTGTTTCTAGATTCCATTTATTTATCCTTGAGTTATTTGATATTTTCCATTGTCTAGATATCACCTACTATGTGATTCTGTGTCTGTCATCCATGTATCTATCCTCTTGCCTGTCTTGTATCTGTCTTTCTGTTATATCTTATCCTCTAGACTATCCAATGTCTACTTTCCATCTACTCATCATCTATCCTTTAGCTATGTTGCATCTTTCATATATATATATATATATATATATATATTCTTTAACAATTCAGTGTCTTTCTTCCACCTACCTGTGATCTATCCTTCAAATATCCTCTACCTTGCATCTATCATTTATCCTCTATGTATGCTATTCCCTACATATGGTATGTGTATATTCTATTTATTTTTTACTAGTTAACCCTATCTATCTATGTCCATCTGTCAATCATCTATCAATCAATCAATCATCTATCCCATACCCTCCCTTTATCTATTTCCCATCTATCATTTATACTCTAGCTATCTTGGGTCTATCTTCTAGCACATATCCTCTAGCTATCCTGTGTGAAACATCCATCTATCATTCATCCTCTAGTCATCCTGTGATTCTCTTTCATCTATTGTCCCTCTTGTAACTTTTATTTTCTACCTATCCTTTATCTATTTTGCACCTCTATGTCACATATTCAATAGTTCTCTTGTGTCTATCTTTCATGTATCTATCACCTATCCTTTAGCTTTTCTGGGTCTATCTTCCATTCCTCTATCATGTATACTTTGCCTATTCTGGAACTGTCATGAATCTATCGGTTACTTATTCACTAGCAATCCTATGTATATCTTTTACTCATCATTTATCCTTTCATGATCTATGTTTATCTTTATCCATTTTCTTCCATTTATCTATTTCTTCTATCTGGTTAACCTGATAACCTGATTTTGTCTATCACTTTTATTTTAACTATCCGTTGTCTATTTTCCCTCTATGTATTATCTATCTGATAGCTACCACATGTCTGTCTTCCATTTATCTATCATCTATATCATAGTTCTCCTGTGGCTATCTCCCTTCTGTCTATCATTGATCCTCTAGGATTTCTGTATGTTTCTTTCATTTAACTACAATCTATCTATATCTATATTCTGTATCTGTTTAACATCTACCATCATCTAGGTACTCAAATTTCTCACTTGTTTGTCTTCTGTCATCTATCTATATATCTATCAATCACTTACCTATCTATCTATCTATCATCTATCTATCTATCTATCTATCTTTCCGTTCAGCAAATCAACTTGGAATATCTGTCTTTTATCATCTAGATAACTTGTATCTACATTCCATATATCAACCAGTTATACTCTGGTCATCATGGTTCTAATATCTATAATCATCTAGGTACTCTGGCTATCCTGTGTTTACCATCACCTGTCACCTATTTTCCAGTTAATCAATGTCTACCTTCCTCTTCAAATCTATCAACTAGCTTTCCTGTGTTTGTATTTCAGCTATCGATCATCACTCCCCTAGCTATTCAGTTTCTGTTTACCAGTCTTGCATAATTACTATAGGTGCCCTACATCTCTCTTCCATCTATCATCTATCTTCTCATTATCCTGTGCCTATCTATAGTCAATTCTCTTCTAGCCACCCTATTTCATTTATTTAACTATCTATCATCAATACTCTGAGTTTCCCATGTCTAATTTCCCTTTAAATATTAACTGCCATCTAGCCATATTATGTCTGGTTTCCATCAATGTATCATCTATTCTGTAGGAATATTGTGCCTAATATCAATGTACCAACTATCCTGAGCTACCTGTATCTCAGTTCCTCTGTCATTTAACTTCTAGCTACAATGTTTCTGCAGTCATCTAATTATTATATTTTTTATATATCATTTTTCTATTTTCTGTCTGTCCGTTTTCTAGTCTCTAACTATTCTGTGTTAGTCTTAAGTCCACCTATTGTTTATCCTTTAGTTATCCATTGTCTTTTTTCCATTTAAATGTTTTCTGAGCTCTAACTATTCTAGGTCTGCCTTAAATATATCATCTATCCTGTAGCTCTCTTATCATTGTGTTCATCTATTTATTATATATCTTGAAGTGATACTGTGTCTGTTTACTCTCCATGTACAATTTATACTCTAGCTACCCAATATTTCTCGTCTACCACATATGTAACTTGTAGCAAACCTCTTTTCACCTTCCATCTAAATATCATATTACATTTATCTGTTGTTTGTCTATCATCCATCACTCTGTTTTCTATAGTCTAGCTATTCTGTAACACTTTTCCATCTGTCATCTATCCTTTAGCTATCTTTGTCTGTACTTCTTGTATCATTTCCTCACTAGCCACATTGCATAACTCCTTATTTGCCACCAAACTTCCAGCTATTCCATGTCTATATTTCATCTAATTATCATCTTTCCTTTATAAATCTTTTTTCTATCTTCAGTCCATTTTCTATTTCTAGCTATTCTGTGTCTTTCTTACATTTATCTACCACCATTTTCTAGCTGTTCTCTGTCTACCATTTGTGTATTATTTCTCCTGTAGGTACCTCTTATCTCTTTTCTACTTGTCCATTTAAATTCTAGATTCCTTCTTATCATCATATAATTATCCTCATTTCTTTAACTAGTCATTCTCTTATATCTATTTGTCTTATCTCTCCTATTTGGTGTCTGTTGTAGTAAGTTTTTTCTGACCTGTTTGGGGCCAGGAAGATTTGTAACCTGGCATGTGCTGTGACAGTTTTTGTCCCCCAATGAAATGAATCACACACTTATATCCTTTAAACTGTTTGGCCCATATCTTAAGCACATTACTAGCTAGCTCTTTCATCTTAATTCAGCCCATTTGAATTTATCTTCCCACCATGTGGTTTAGCCCATGGCTCAGCCCCATACCTCTATATGCTCCTCCTTTAGGGGTCGGATGGAGACTGACTAACACACCCTTTCCTACCTGCCTGCCCTCTGATTCTCCATCCACTACTACAGTGCTGTGTATAGACCAAAACAGTGCTTTTTTTTTTACAGTATACAAAGAACATTTCACCACATTTCCTTTTTTCTGTCAAATTAAAAAGGAAGGTTTCAATTTCCATATAGCAAAATTACAACACAACAGCTCTCAAGCAGGAATTACAGTCACAATATCCAGTCTATTTGTATTCACAAAATTTAAAGAGAATATTCCATTATCTACCTTATCATTGTGAGTCTAAAGTTCCATATCTAATATACCTTTTAAACTAAAAAGAACTATACCTACAATTATTAAATGTTCAACCACATCAAAGACCACAGAAGGATATAATATTATCTAAATAAACTGCAAGTGCAAGCAACTTCCAAAGTCTAGAAAATGACAGAGATGACCCGTGTCTGCCTGGACAGTCATCCAAAGTTCCTTTGTAACATTGGGGCATCTATCTTCAGCCTTTATGGCCCAAAGTCTCTGTCATACCTTTCAGTGATGGAGGAAATTTGACATAGTCCATTAGTAGCTTCTCCTTGTCCTGAAGAATGTCTGGCAATATTTTCTGCAATGCAGAAATCTGAAGAACCATCTCGGCTTGTTCTGCCAAAGTTCAGAGATCACTTTCCTATGGAACCTGCATGTCCAGTTTATACAGCATACTGTCAAGCAGTCAATACCAGAACAGTGTCTTGTCCAGTGGCTTACTGTTGCCACAAAGTTTCTTCAATGTCCATCATTTTCCTGAAATACATTGGTGCTGCCAGGAGCAGACCTGTCTCACTGTCCAGAAAAGTCTAAGTTCTTTTAAAATAATTTAAATGCCATATTCTGCATGTCTTTGTAGTGTTTGAAGACTACCTATCTAATTGAAATATATCTTTGTATACCTACAAAAACCTAACTAACATGACTATAAGTTTGGTTATCATAGATGACTATTAATCTGCATTTCTCGATTACACATTACAATTTTAAATGAGTTACATCAGCATCATACCTTAATCAAGATTAGAAAAATACATAAAGCACAACAAAATTAACCTTAAGTTTATATCAATGAATCAAAATCCACTTATCTTTTCTAATCATTTTTATATCATATCCTCCTCCCCCCTTTTTTTAAGATTGACTATGACCATTAACCATTTATAATGAAAACAAACATTAATAAGCAATATTTTTGGTAAAATTGGATGAAGCTTTCTTTCTTTACTGCTTCATTCTGTCAAAGGACATTGATCTCATAGGGTTTTGAGGCTGGATCATCCCAACTGGCTTCATGGAAGCTGAGAATGTTCATTCAGGTGGCCTTGGAAAATGGAACCACATTTGCCTAGAACCAATCCACAGGTTTTGATCTTCTGTGGAGATGAAAGCAGAAACTCTTTTCCCCAGTAACATACTCTTATAAACAGATTTTAAAGTCAAGACATCTTTAAAATATAAGTATTGGTTTAACTTAGCAGCCTTAGCAATCAATTGTCTCTCTGCAATTAGCTCATTAAAAGTTAAAAAATTAAAAGCTTAATAACCCTAATCCAGACTCTTTGTTTATCTGCCAACTTCATGTGGCCTTTTTATCTTTATTTCCTTATTTCTCTTTCTCTCTCTCTCTCTCTCTCTCTCTCTCTCTCTCTCTCTCTCTCTCATTCTCTCTCTCTGAAGCTTATGCTTATTTTACATACATTGTACCCTGTTTAGAGGTTTTGTGTGTCTAAATCTGCCTTATTGAGAATACTTAAACATTTTCTAACTCAAAGAGCTTTTAAAATGTCGTATCACTTTAATTGCTGACTCTGCCCCTTTTGGCTGTGTTTCAATATGGCGGAGGAGCCCACTGCCTGCAACCAGAGCAGACTCAGAAAATGCTGCTACCAGAAAAAACCTTTTTTAACTCTGTTTCCTTTCTGTTCAGTACAAGCAGAAACCTTAAATCAATCACACTTATGCCAAGCCTTTCGCGAAATGTACGAGTTTAAGCTGTGTGCTGCGAATGCACCATTTTTAAATTCCTGCCTGAACACCACTCTGTCACTGTACCATAAATCAATTCAAATACGCAATACAGTAAGCCGATTTTAAGCTTTTTAAACTTTCTCAGGCTTTATGTGGGTGTCTGGCCCAATGTTGGGAAGCCATCTGTTGTAGTAAGTTTTTCCCATCCCGTTTTGTGTCCAGAAAATTTGTGACCTGGAGCATTGTGGTAGTGCTTTAGAACCTGGTTCATGTGCTGTGGCTTTTGTCCCCCAAAGAAATGAATCACACGCTTATATCCTTTAAACTGTTTGGCCCATATCTAAAGCACATTACTAGCTAGCTCTTTCATCTTAATTCAACCCATTCCCATTTATCTTCCCGCCACATGGCTTAGCCCGTGGCTCAGCCCCATACCTCTACATGTTCCTCCTTCGGGGGTCTGATGGAGACTGACTAACTCCATCCTTTCCTACCTGCCTGCCCTCTGATTCTCCACCCACTTCTACAGTGCTGTGCATAGGCCAAAACAGTGCTTTATTTACAGCATACAAAGAACATTTCACCACAGGTGTCTATTTAAAATCTATTATGTGTCTTTTATCCATCCTGTTCCTATTTACTGTCTTTTATATGGCAACTACCTGGCATGTCTTATCTATTATCACTTTTCTCTTTTGTGTCTATTTTCAGTCTGTTCCTATGACTGTCTTCCATCTAATATCATCTTCTCTTTGCATATCTTTTTTCTTTCTTTCTTGTATCATCAAGCTATACTGTGTCTTTTTGATTTATCATCTATCTTCTAGTGATCCTACACTGTACCTATAATTTATCTACTGTCTATCTTCTAGATATCTTACATCTATATAACACTCACATATCATTTATCTTCTAGCTACATATCCATATATCTCTGTTATCTTCCAGCAATCTTCTAGGTATCCCATGTCTGCCTTCCATTTATGTCACTTAACCTCCAGCTATCCTATTCTGTCTGGTCTTCTATCTATCTATCTATCTATCTATCTATCTATCTATCTGTCCATATGTCTGTCATTTCTCTTCTAGCTATCTTGTTTCTTTGTACCATCCATGTATTGTTCAAACTCTAGCTTTCCTATATCTTTTACTTATTCCTTTATCAATAATCTTCTAACTGTCCCATACTTGCTTCCATTTATCATCTATCTTCTAGCTCTCCTGTACCTGTCTGCCATTTATCTACCACATACTCACTAGCTGTCCTGTGTCTCTATGCCATCCATCATTTATCCTCTAGTTACCCTGTATCTTTCTATTATCTACTACCATCAATCCTCTAGCTATCCCATGTCTCTCCTTAATTTATTATCCATCCTCCAGCTATTCTGTGTCTCTCTGTCATCTATCAACTATCTATCCACTAACTATCCTATGTCTATTAACCATCCATTTATCATTTATCATTTAGCTACACTGTATCTCTGTTTGATTTATCATCTAACATGTAGCAATACTGTATCAATCTGACATGTAATCATTATCATCTTTCATTTACCTATTATACATTTATTTTCTATCTGTCCTAGATCTTAAAAGTTTTTCTGACTGTTAACCATTCATATATTGTTATCCTGTAGCTACCTCTCTTTTCTCTCACATCTATTATATGCAAATCTTTCATCTATTTACATATTCCTTTGTCTATTGACTGTATATTTTCCATCTATTTGTCTTTTATCTTTTGGCTATTTCTGTATATGTCTTCAATTTATCTATCATCTATCCTCTAGTTGCTCTGGACCTGTCTTCCATATATATCACCTATCCTTTAGCTATTCTGTGTTTCTGTACTATCCACGTATTATTATCCTCTAGGTAACTTTTATCTCTCTGATATCTACAAGCTAGTTATACTGTATCTGTCTTTCATTTGTCCATCCCTTATCCTCTAGGTAACTTGTGCCTGCCTGCCATCTATTATCCACTTATCCTCTACTTGTTGTGTCTACTATCCATGTAACATTTATCTTTAGCTACCATTTACTTATTTTCTATCTGTGTTTGAGCTAAATTCTACATCTCCATGTTTCTCTTTGATCTTATTTTCATCTTTCCTTTGTCTATTTTGTATCTGTCACCTCTCTAGTTTTTCTGAGTCTGTCTACCATACATGTATTATTTCCTTTACCTATCTATCATGATCACCTGTCCTCCAATATCTATCTTGTATTTTTCTGTCACCTATCCTCTAGCTCTCTTTCAGCTATTCGGTAGCTGTTCTATATTTAATTCCTGTAATTATCTATACTCTAGCTATCCTTCATCTGTCTTCCTTCCCTTGCCTATCATTTATCTATTATCTATCTTTTTCTGATTTCTGGAGAAAAGTCTCTTTAAAGAATCAGAATGGTATATAACCCACTCATAGTAGAGATTGAGTGTTTGTGTCTCTGTGTGTGTGTCCATGTGATTTAATGCTGATTTTTTAAAAACAAGATTCAAAGTAGTTAAAAGTATTTTCTTGCCTATGTCATAATTATTTTTAACTTTATTTTTATTATGTTTTCTCTGTGTATGTACACTGAGGAGTCTAGAAGAGGGTGTCATAATCCTTGGAGATGGAGTTACAAGCAGTTGTGAACTGACTGATATGCGTTCTAGGAAACAAGCTCAGGTTCTCTATAAGAGCTCTATTCTTTCCCTGAACCATTTCACTATGCACTTATTTTTATTTATCAATTTTGTTTTTTAACAATTTCTAACAAGTACATATATATTCTTATCACTATCTCTCTTCATCCTTTGCTACTTCCCTTCCATGTCTAAAAATTATTCCTTATTTTTACCAGTTCCACTGTCAGAATGAAGACTTTTTTGTTTTGTGATCTATTTAGTTTAACTAGGGACATTTGTGTGATCATTGCTTTGGAACTATTCAATGGATTCTAATTGCTTAGAAAACAGTGCCAACAATCAATAACTTGTGCATTGTAAAGGAAACTATCTTGTGGCAAAGTATTCTACAAAATGGAATAATTTTTTAAGATCTGGTAGATTAGTTTCTAAAATTTGTTTTTAACAAAGAGCATTAAAAATACTAACATCACATGAGCAGTTTGTGGAGCCTCTTGAAGTAGGATCCAGTATGTTCCTGGTGCACGAACTGATATCTTGAAGCCCATTACCTATAGATAAACACCTAACTCAGCCTTGATTCTGAAAAGGACTTGGACCTACCTCAATTGGATATGCCAGACCAAACTGACTTACCAAGAGACTCCTTGTCCTCCTTTGGGAATGCATGGGGGATGATTTTGGGGAGGATAAGGGAGAACTGGGAAGGACTGAAAGGACGGAAGAGGTGGGAAGTGATGGGAAGCAGTAGATATGGATATGTGCAGATAACCACAGCTGTAGTGAGTTCATGAGTGCAACAAAAATGCCATGTCTAGATGGATTTTATTGCAAATTCCACATCCCCTGGATATAGCATTCTTTCTGACCCCTCTGCTAAGATGTTGTATGAGCATCATGGGGGCTAATATAGTGATTTCATTTGGGCCAAACACTGCACCATCATTTACTTGGCCCTTTGTCCAGTTATAGGCTTTTTTATTAACTACTACCTACTGTAGTCAGAAACTTAATGTTAAGTTCAGATGAAGCACCAATGTACAGAAAAAAAGTAGCATTTAAGGAGAAATTTTACAGAATGATCATTAAGCAAAATTTGTGACTGGAGCCTTGGTGAACATAGAACTTCAGGTATCTCTTTTGGGCCATGTACACTCCTTAGCATGTATGCCAAGGGTGATATCACTGAATTACATGGCAGTGTTATTTTTAGCTTTTGTGGCATTAACTAAAGCTATCAGTATGCTAAAAATGTAGCAAGCAAGGCACATGCTTATTAAAGGCTCACACAGTATATGCTCACTAGAAAAGTGTACCTTCTTATTCACTGGATGAGTATTTAAAGCAAACACATTAGAAACCCCTCCACTAATGCTTATGCCATTTTTCAGATGTGTCGTAGATGTTGCATTAGTCTTAAGATATTGTAATCCATTTTTGCTCTTGTTACAAAATATCACATACTGTTAATAGCATGAGTGGTATCTTCTAGGGCCAAGATAAGGTTTGTTTTGTTGCATATTTTATCTCCATAGATTTTGTGTAGCTTGCTCTGTAGTAAGCTTTTAACTTCTATCCCCCTACATTCAGGACATTGTGGATCTCCATCACACAGAGCAAATGATTTTCTCTTCAGTATTAGAAGTCTCATTTGTTCATCATTGTTTGGGTATTTATTAGTCTGAGTTCTCTAAAGGAACAGAACTAATAAAATTATGCACACACATATATTATATATGATTTGTTAGAGTAGCTTACAGAATGTGATCCAAGTAGTCCAACAAAAATGTCCTCTGAAAGAAAAGCCAAGAATCCAGTAGTTCATCAGTCCATGAGACTAGATGCTTTCTTTGCAGACTGTATTTGGTATTGGAGTCCCAGGGATGTCTTAGATAGCTTATAGTCTTCAGTCTGCATCGGAATCATGATGAGGTAGGTTTTAATACTAGCAAAGGAAATGAACGCCTTAGGAATTGCATAGATGAACTTGCCAGTGATAGTGAGCACAAAAGCAAAAGTTTCCCTCTACTATGCTCTTTTATTAAGGCTGATATCAGACAGTGTGGCCCAGATTAAGAGTAAGTCTTCTTATCTCCAATGATTCAATGAAGAGATTTTTAAATCTAGCTGCCTGAGTTTTAGTTAACTGCAGATATAGTCAAGTTGACAATCAAGATTAAACCATCACAGGTACATTGCCCACTATGTACTATTTTTATTTTAGAATGTCAGTGAGATGCTGAAATTGAGTAAAGCATGTGATTCCCCTATGTCTGTGTGTACTTGATGAGAAAATAAATTATTGGAGATTTTTCTCTAACCTTAACTCTAGTCAGGCCTCATTCTATCACCTCTATCTCAAATTTCACTACTGGTACCTTTTCTATTCTTAATTTCCAACTCAAATATCACTCTCTAAGTAAAAAATGACATATTGAAATTTTGAATACTAATTTTTAAGATAATACTTAGAGAGAAACAAGAAAATTATTTCTCGCAATATCTGTGTCCTACACCGAATCAAAACAAATGATTTTAGAATCTCTTTTTTTTCTGTTTAATTCTGAGTTCTTGGTGACCTATAGTATCTTCTACAAAATAAACACATCATCTACCCATAGTGGGCAGAATAGTATGCTACTTTGCAATGTAGTTTGGGGAGTGAGAAAGTTAGGATCAAATTCTTATTGGTAGGCACATTATTCTGTGTGAAATATTTACTGTTATTGTTTCCTTTTTAAACGAGGGCACACAACTGAACTTATTTAAAGTTTTCAGTACTATAGAGCTCAGGCTCATTTTGTCTCAACAAAAATAGATTTATGAGCAACTCACTACCTTTTATGTTCAGTGGATTTTCTTATTTGTCATTATTTTTTTCAGTTTGAGTCACACTTTAAAGAAGACTTTGTCTAATAAGTGTTTGATTATTTAAAAATCTATTCCTTCAAAACTGAGTAGGACTCCCAAGAAATATGCCATTATTTTCATTACAGGGATATAATTTCTTTCCAATCAAGTTACTAAAAACAGGAGGATAAAAATGACAGTCTCTACTAGACTTTGGCATGTATCAAGCCCCAAACCTCTTTGAAGACTCTTTTCTTTTAACTGTGTGTATGTGTATAGGATGTGGGGGTCATATCATGTAGAACTATCCTATAGTTCTAGGGTAGCCTAGAACTTGCTATGTAGCTTAAGTTTGACACTAATTCCTGGTCTTCTGCCTAATTTTTCCAAGTGCTGGAATTACTAGTGTAAAGACTTGTTACTTTCATGTATTATGATTTTCAACATTTATTCCATAATTTGTCCATATTTATTCCATACAGTCATATTTATTTATTGGAGCATTCAATGTACTTATAAAATTTTGGGAGTCTATTTCATGTTTTTCTTTAAGGTATGACATGTTAGAGGCATGCTTTGAATGGCTTATAATTAGATAGGCAATGCAACAAAGAAAAATTTTGTATGTAAGTTAACTTAAACTGAATTTTGACAAACTATGTTTCAGATACCTACTATGCTTGGAGCAGTTTAAATGGTTTCATTGGCAAGATATTTTCCATGCAAGCATGAAGACCTGAGTTGAGAACCCCAGCACAGAAGTCAGGCATGCTGGTATGTATTGATATTCTCAGAGCTCAGGAGGCAGAGAAGGGAGGAGCTGGAGAACTTAGAGGTCAGCTAGCCTTTCTCAAAACTTGATGAGAAATCCTATTTCAAAAAATAAGTTATAAAGTCATTAGAGAAAAACCTCAACATGGAAGACCTGTCTCCACACATATACAATCAGATATGTGTGTGTTCAGACTCTCTATACAAAATCACATTTACATAAATGTGAATAAACACACAAAAATCCACAGAAACATATACACATAGACAAATAAGCACACACAGACAATTGAGAATATATTTTCTTCTTTACTTTTTTATTTATCTCTTCATTTGGTCATCTAAATAGCTCTCCTCTTGCCTTCAATAGGTGAATTAAAAATAAGGAAGCATATATAATTTTAAAATGTGAAACACATATGCAAGTAGCATATTCATTGAATAGGTTATATTACATATACAAACATGCATGCAATAACTATTAGTGAAAAAAAGAGGCCATAAATTTGGAGAGTAGGGAGGGTTATAGATCAGGGTTTGGAGGGAAGAAGGGAAAAGAGAAATGTTTTATGTATATATTTATATACAAACACTTTTAATTTTTATGGTGAAAACATTAAAAATATAGATTCTACCCCCTCATTCAGGAAATTTC
Source organism: Sigmodon hispidus (assembly GCA_004025045.1). Lineage (NCBI taxonomy): Eukaryota > Metazoa > Chordata > Mammalia > Rodentia > Cricetidae > Sigmodon > Sigmodon hispidus. The sequence continues at coordinate 21,962 of PVIH01016829.1, forward strand.
TCTTTGCACCAGAAGAGATCATAACAGAACCACAAACAATCAAAATTCAAAGTCCCAATGTATACAAAATACAAAAATACAAAAAGCAACCAAGCAAACAAACAATCCCCTCTCCAAACCTCCTGCATCTAACGATTAGATAACATTATTGAAGAGAGAGCAGAAAGTTTTTAAGAGTCAGAAGACCATGGAGTTTGATTTGAGATTTTGTCTCCTAGGAATGTCTGAAACTACACTCATAAAATCTCATCAACATGACAACAAATGTGAGCTGAACAAGGACAGCAATATACATTTAGCTTGACCTAGAGACTTCAACCCTATAGAAAGAAGTAGGCAGCTTAGGAAAGCTGGAAGTGTAGAGGAATCTTTTTTAGGGATGAACATTCCAATTGTTTGTCCAGTGCCAAATTACCAGGCTGGAAAACACATACAAGTAAAATTATATGAACGGAACAGATTATATTCAAGAGCATAAAATAACAATTAGTGAAAAGGGGGGCATGAATCTGAAGCCCTTGGTAACATCATTCCACTTTCAACTTCCATTAGATAATTTCACATATAAGATAGATTATGTGGAAACTTTTTATTTTGTGCTGACTTACTTTGTTTCCATAAGGATCTCATGTTTTTACAAATATTAATATTCTTTGCAAAACATTTTAAAAATTAGAATGTAACTATCATTTTTTCTTCCTCCCTCTAATATTTTCTATGTACTCCTCCTTGATCCCTCTCAAATATATATTCTCTTCTTGTTTTTTATTGTTACATATATAAATTTATATTTGAATTTATAAATATATATAAACATAAATATAAACCTGCTAAGTCCATTTAGTGTTACTTATTTAGAGTTGCAATTAGGTAGCACATTCCTAGGGAAGAATATTTTTCCTTCTCTCAGAATTTCTTAATTGCCAATAATTCTTTGTTTACAGGTGGGAATCTATGAGAGTTTTCCATCCCACCATTGGTGTGTCTATTTGTGCTATTCTTGTTCAGGTCTTATTTAGACAGCTGTAGTGTTGAGGTTTTATTGGTGAAGCTTCCCTTTCATTTTTAGATGATATATTCTCTAAGCCAATTTTTTTGTCTTAAGGTTCTTAAAATCTGTTCTCTCTTTTGTAAGGTTTTGAGTCCTAGATGGGTATTTGTGCTGTAGATAATTATATAATTCCTTGTGGATTTTATATACATCCTTGCTTCCTCTCTCTATTTCTGTATTTACTTTTCTTGTGACAATGTATGTTGAGCCCAGGGCCATTCTTGGCTGGAAAGCAATCTACCATGGAGCTATATCTCCACCTAAGATTTCAAGTTTTAAGACTGAATAGTATTCAACTGGTTATATATAACATGTTGTCTGTATCTGTTCACTAGTTGATGGACATCTAAGGTAATCTTATTTTTGACTATAGTGAATATTATAGTAAAAGTGTGAGAATGGTTGTCTTTTCAATATATTGACTTCATTTCCTTTCACTATGTATATAAAAGTTTGGTTGCTAGATCATATTATAGATCTCTTTTGTATCTTGAGGAATCCCCATACTTTTTTTCCACAATGACTATTCATTTCCTCTAACAATATGCAAGTTTCCCCTCTTCTCCACATTCTCAATAGCACCTGTTATGTTTACAATTTTTAAAACAATTTATTTTTATTTTTGTATAAATACCTGCAGAGTGAAGTATACTACATGCATGCCTGGTTCTTGTGGAGGCCAGTAGGGGCTGTCAGATCCTCTGGTAGTAGAGCTATAAATGGTTGGAAGCTGACATGTGGGTTCTGGAAACAAACCCAAGTCCCCAGTGTCAAATTTAGGCCTTTAGGTAAGAAGAGGCATCTGTTTAGCCTTTTATGTCTTTAAAGGTAAAAAATAATTACATTAAATAATATTTCACTAAAGAATAGCCAGAGTATATTTTCCCTTAATTTATTGCTCATAATTTATGTTTTAATACTTCCTATATATTCTGGCTCAGGCTTGTGAGTTATGTAATTTACAGCTCTAGGTTGTTGCTTTACTCTTTCTTATCTTGTGCAGGTACTTAAAAATCTGATACAGTATTTGTTTTTTTACTTTCACTACTCTGTTCTACTTAGGTCTTGTTCAAAAAGACGTTCACCATTCTATCATTTTGAATGATTCTGCCTATTATTTGTATCCTTATGTTTTGTCAGGTTCAATTTCTAAATGGTTTTATGATCTGAAAGGTCAGTATAAACCATTACTTTTCCAAGGTTTATATTTAAACTGACAGGCTTAGCTTTCTATGTCAAGTTCCACATTGTCTGAGGGAGTTTAATTTATTCTCCTGTTCTTACATTTATATCTTGTTGCTTCGAGTGGATGAATGGGGAGGTAAAATGATTAAATACTGTCAAATTTTAAAAACATGAATTTTGATATTTATACCATAAAATGACTTTCCTGTAAAGCAAAGTTCAATGTCTAATCATGAACAGCCTTAGCAAAAAATGTACAACAATCTTCATATATAGAAAATCAAGACAAGACTTGGCCAATTCTACTTTCTTAAGGACAAGGCAAAGTAGTTTCTAGAAAGGTCTGCAAATAGTATGTTATGTTCTAGTTATTTTGAACTACCTGTATCAAAGTCTTTGTATTTGAATAAAGATTTGGGATCACAGAACTGATAAGAAGAAACAGTAGGGGAAATCTTTTTCAGTACTAATAGTATTCAAGATTTCTTTCTTAGAAACTCCCATTTTCATTGGTATGCTGTAAACGACTGCTGAATTCTGGATCTTTGTGCTTTTTGTAAGCTTGTACATTTTATTTCCTCATGTTCCTATATATAGTTAATGAAAGCAAGTGGTTTGGTCTATTTATGGCAACCAGCTATCTGATAGGTACATTTTTTGATACAATGTGAGAAGGCAGCTGATCATTTTGCTGAGTGGAGTGCTGTGTTTCTTCCATTTGACTATGTCTAAGGGATTTTGTTATCCTGAGCCATGATGACTGCTGAGGTGTGACTTTTTCTGATAATACAGCATCATCTGTCATTATTTGAGGACTGTGCTGAGATTGATCATTGATTGACAGGTGAATGGAGTTTTTATTATTCTATTAAGCCTCAATACACACAAAGAACTATAGACAACGAATGAATACTGAGAGTGACAGAAGTTGTTTTCCCCTGGAAAGAGCACAGCAATTTCTAATACCAAATGGGCATCCCTGAAAATATACATACAAGTAATATTATTCAATATTATAGGTTATATTTATATTTATGTATGTATGTGTGTGTATACACATACATATATGTATGCAGAAACAATTCATGAAAAAGAGGCCCTGAAGTTGATCGAGAGTAAGGAAGATTATATAAGAGAATTTTTAGGGAGAGAAGATAAGGAGGGATGATATAATTGCATTATAATTTTGAAAAGCAAAAGAAATAAAGTAACAACAACAAACTTAGAGGACATGAAATTGTGAAAGATATGGAGGTGGAGGCAAATATAGGAGGAGTTGCCAGAAAGGATGTGGATACAATTATTGTACACATTTGTATTGTACAATACAAAATATTGCATGACATTCTCAAAGAATTAATGAAATATAATATTAAAATGAATGGAAAAATGCTACAGCTTTGCAAAAGTGAATCCAACATCTAAATCCAGGATGAAAATAGATAACAAATGATGAGCAAAACATATTTGTGAAAGATAACTGATCATTTCTGAGTACATTTAATATGCAAGAAAATCAGAGGAAAGTTCTCCACTACCCTTTCTTTTAATGTTCCAGCAGTAATTGATGATTAAAAATATGTCACAGCTCTTTCTAAAATCCTCATAAAATGTGATGTTGAGGATGACATTTTAAAGTATGAGACAGATTTGGCAGAATCACTAAGGAAACAGACTCACTCCAAGATTGTTAGTCATGATTATGACCTTTATCACCAGATACTTTCAAAATGAAATGTTTAATAATTCAAAACACACTGATTTTCCAGTGAAGAAATTCAGAATTTGGGTTGAACAGTAAGTACTATGTGAGGAAGTAAGGACTATAGAATTTCAGCAGAGTTGCATTTTGATCTAATGACCAGGTATCACAGAAAGACTTTGGGGTGCCAGTATACTTCAGACAACCCATTAATATACAAGTATTTTCACATACATCTCTATATTGACTCTACTTTCTTATTTATTGATTTTTGACACAATGGTTGCTATAATGTCATAATACACAAGGAGAAAAGAGAACTGGGAATAGATATGTATCATTATTTTTGTAAATAAACAGGGACACAAATCAGATTCCATAGATGAAATTATATATGTCCTACCTTTTAGAAATTACATCTGTCCTAACTTTTTGAAATTTACAAGGTAACCATTAGATATAATATTCACTAGAAATCTAAGCCTAACATAGTTTTTCAATGTTATTTGGTGCCGTTGGTAATCAAAGCCAGGGGTTCACATATTTAGGCAAGCCACTTACCATTGAACTACATCTCAATTGCAATGATTCTTAAATTTCAATATGTACGTAAATTACCCTTAAAAATACAGCTGGTTATTTATTTTTGGATTTGGTGCTGGGCCTTGGATTGTACATTTCAAGCAACTGCCAAGTGATACTGATGTTCTCAAGTGTTAGGAACCCTTCTGAAATAGTCAAGAGCAAACACAGAGGTGGAGTTGAAAAGTTTTCATGAAGTTTCAACCTTATATCCTCAAGTAGTGAACCTCTAAGTAAAGTGAGAAATGCAGTGGAATCTAAATTGAAAATGTTGAGAGGATAATAAAAAGACACCAAGAAGTTGATAATGTATAAGATGGGTAGCAGAAAGGGAATGATGGTGAGAATCTGAGAAGAGAAAATTCTAAGATACAAAATGCTAATTTTAACTGTTGAGAAACTCAAGGTTAGCAAGAGTGAAAAATATTCATTGTATAATCTATGAAATTCTCAATGAATAGAAAAGTGTACAAGAGAAATGATCCTCTGAATCATAATTAGCATAAATTTGGTCCACTCTAAACAAAGATGCTATATAGTATACTTGGACCATATTTTCTACTATGATATTTGCTAGCTACATGTTGCTACTGAACATTTAATATGTGATATATGTAACGTGAAGGAGTCATCAATCTAAAACACAATGTACTTTGAAAACTAAAATATTTTTACATTAGTTATATGTTAAAATGTTAGTATATTGTGTGGTACTAGATTCTTTATTTTACAAATGTTACTGTTAGAACTTTTAAAAGTATATATGTAGCTCACATTAATATTCCACTGTACTATGTTGGTTCAGGTGACTTAAATTTGGACCATGAGTTGAAAGAGTGTATGGATGTGGTATAGTGAGTAGGGAGAAATATAAAATCAGTTTAAAACAGCATTTTATTATAATAGAGATTTGAGCATGTTCATGTTTTAAATGTTATAATAATAAAGTTATTTGAAATTCTGAATATTCCTCTATGTATGGCTTTTGATGACAATTTCAAAAGTTACCATTTTCACCATTATTTAGCAATAGTGTTTGCTTGACATTTTGGTTTCCATTACCAAAATTTTTTTGAAAGAACATAAACCACATTTAAGTGATTTTGTTATTTTTAATTTAAAATTTACTCCTGCTTCATTTCATATAATTTAAAGGGGTGTGTGTGTGTGTGTGTGTGTGTGTGTGTGTGTGTGTGTGTGTGTTAACATTTCTACTTTTACTTATTTTGGAACTCAGTGATTTCTGCTTTTTCGTCTTTGGGTATGTGATAGTTCAAAATAGTCAACAAATCTTATAAAAACCATTTGTGGGTAAAATTAAAGGAGTCCTTACATGTTTTTAGTGATTTTATTATCATTTTTGTAGTTTCTAAGGATTACTGATTGTTGTTCTTTAAAGGGTTAAATGAGGATATTTTTGTCTGTGATGTCTTTTGTCTTCCAAAAGTGTCTTTTAAAAATCTCAGATAATTATAGCTGTTCAGTTTTGCTATTTGGCAACTGTGTTTATTATAAACTGAAAGTAAATGTACAAGGTAAATGTAACTCTATTCAATACAAAGATTCATTATTAAGTAGAAAATTTGGAGCAAAAAGAATATTTTTGACTAGGAGGAAGAAAAGTCATTTGAATTAGCTAATAAAAATAGAAGGTATTAAACAAAATGTTAATGACCCAACACAGAATAAAAATCTAAGGAGTGAACTTCAAAATCTTACTTAAAACCTGGGTACCCTTCATCTATTCTCGGCTTGAGAAGTAGGTTTCTCTCCATCTTTATTGCATTAAAACAAGAAACTATGTGCAATAATGTACCTTAATTGGGGTTAGAGTGATAATTGTTCTGTTGAATTTCTCCTTGAACAAAGTTCTGGAAAGGAGTTTGAAACTTGAACACGGTATGGGAAGAAAATACTGTCACAAAGAATATTATAGAGGAAAATTTAGTTCAAACTACTAAGAAGACGTCAAGATATTTGCTGGTTGTTATTATTAGTATCTTTCTATTATAATATCTATGGAGTTTGTTCTACATCCTATCAGGCTATTGTAAATATACATTGTATCACTGGTCTACTTTTCAATTATTGTTAGTGGACATTTTGTAGAGACTGATCTGGTGTGTATATTGTTACCCAGAAATTGGAGTTCGATCTTGGGAAACTCGGTCTTTTCAGTAAAAATTGAAAGAATTTACTCAGAAGATATTTTGAGGACAATCCTTCTTTGACTTTAAAAGACAAACCTTGGGAAAACAAACTGGAAACCTTGTTAGATGCCTGAAGGTGGGAGATGGTACACAGACACATGATAGGAACGGATGGGAGGCAGATAACTCAAAGGAAACGACGAGGAAGCCCAGATAGTGTGGGGAAACATGATGCGAGTTTGCAAATAACTCAGAAAAACTGATAGTAGTAGCCTAGTTTTATAATTCCAGTTTTAAAGGGGACTTCACAGAAATCAGATATCCTGGGAAACAAAAGTACATTATCTCCTTAAAGGGAGAATTATTCTTCATATCTCTTTAACATGCCTTAAAGTGACTCAACCTTTCTTGGTAGATGATTATCTAGAACAACTGGAATATTATTTCTCCATTCAAACGTTGATTCCATTTTCTTGGCTAGGAAAAAGTGACTCTCCCTTACTGGATATTCAGACCGCTCACAAATTATCATTTCTGAATAAATGAGAAAAATAAAGAAAAGATAAGTGACAGAAACTTTAAAAAGGCACAGCATTCTGGCCCCAACTCTCAGTCCAGCCTAAGAGTGAGGAGGGATTATATAAGCAGTGGGGTCAAGATGGTGATAGGGAAACCCACAGAGACAGTTGAGCTACTGGAAGCTCATGGGCTCTGGACTGACAGTGGGAAGCCCACTTGTGACTGATCTAGGCACTCTGAATGTGGAGGACAGTGTGTGGCTTGGGCAGATTGTGGGGCCTCTGGCAGTGGGACCAGGATTTATCTTTAGTGCATGAATTGGCTTTTTGAAGCCCATTCCCCATTCATATGGTGGGATGGGTTTAGTCCTGCCTCAACATGATATGCAGACTGTATTGACTCCCTGTGGAAGTCCTTACCCTCTCTGAGAAGTGGATGAGGGGTAGGGTGGGGAGAAGCTGGGGGCTACTAGAAGTGGAGGAGAGAAGGGGAACTGCGGTTGGTACGTTTAATTAAAATAAAACCTTTTATTTTTATTTATATGTTTATTGTTTTACATCATGCACCCCATCAAACTCAGTTATCAGGCCTCTCAGATTCATACCCACTCTTACGATCTCCCTACTTACAAAAACACCCACTCCTGATGCTCATTTACTTACGGGAGCATAATTAAACTCCCTGTGGCCAGATCCTTAAAGAAAACAAGTTTTAACTCACCCACACCCCTGCCAGAGACCATCAATGAAGAAATATGTCACTGTCATTTAGTTAGGTTCTGAGCTCATGTATATAATGACATCTCTCTCTTTTTTTTAAGTTCACTAATAAGTGAGTACATCCTCTACTTCTCTCTGGGATTTTGATACCTCGGTCAGGAGAATATTCTCAAATTCCATCCATTTGCCCGCAAATTTTAGGATATCATTTTTTTCTTACTGCTGAGAAGTACATCATTGTGCAGATGTACCACAGTTTTTTAATCCATTCTTCAGTTGAAGGGCATCTAGGTTGTTTCCAGGTTCTTGCTATTATGAATAATGCTGCTATGAACATAGTTGAGCTAATGCCTTTGGAGTGCGAATGTGCATATTTAGGTTATATGCCCAATAGTGCTATTGCTGGATCCTTGGAGAGACTGATTCCTAGTTTTCTGAGAAACCACCAGACTGCATTCCAGAGTGACTGATCAAGTTTACACTCCCACCAACAATCGAGGAGTGTTGTCCTCTCTCTGCATCTTCTCCGGCATAGGCTATCATCTGTGTTTTTAATCTTAGCCATTCTGATAGGTGTAAGGTAGTATCTCAAAGTTGTTTTGATTTGCATTTCTCTGATGGATAAAGATGCTGAGCGCTTTTTCATGTGCCTTTCAGCCATTTGCAATTCTTCTGCAGTGGATTCCTTTTTCTAGTTCTGAACCTCCTTTTTAAATAGGGTTATTAAGGGTTTGGGGCTCTAGTTTCTTGAGTTTTCTATATATTTTAGAGATCAATCCTCTGTCACTCGTAGGGTGGGTAAAAATCTTTTCCCATTCTGTAGGCTGTCATTTTGTCTTATTGACTATGTCCTTGGCCTTACAGAAGCTTCTCAGTTTCAGGAGATCCCACTTATTGATTGTTGTTCTTAGTGTCTGTGCTACAGGTGTTATACTTAGGAAGTAGTCACCTGTGTGAATGCATTGGAGGGTATTTCTCACTTTCTTTTCTATCAAGTTCAGTGTCGCTGAGTTTATGATGAGTTCTTTGATCCACTTGGATTTAAGTTTTGTGCAGAGTGATAGGTTTGGATCTATTTGCATTTTTCTACACACTGCCATCCAGTTATGTCAAACTCCATCTTTCTTCCATTGAATATTTTTGGCATCTTTGTCAAAAATCAGGTATTCATAAATGTGTGGGTAAATGTTAGGGTCTTCATTTTGATTACATTGATCCACAAGTCTGTTTTTATGGCATTACCAACTTGTTTTTATTACTGTAGATCTGTAGTATAATTGAAGTCAGGGATGGTGATGCCTCCTGAGGTTCTTTTGTTGAGCAAGATTGTTTTGGCAATCCTGGTCTTCCTGTTATTTCAAATGAAATTGACTATTGTTCTTTCAAGGTCTGTTAAAAATGTTGTTGGGATTTTGATGGGAATTGCATTGAATGTGTAGATTGCTTTTGGTAAAATCGCCATTTTCACTATGTTGAGCCTACTTATCTGGAAAAATACGAGGTCTTTCCATTTTCTTATACCCTCTTCATTTGTTTTCTTCAGAGCTTTAAAGTTTTTGTCAAACAGATCTGATACTTCTTTGGTTATAGTTACTTCATGGTATTTAATGCTATTTGCAGCAATTATTAAGGGAGATGTTTCCCCTATTTCTTTGTCAGCCCTTTTATCTTTAGTGTATATGAGGGCTACTGATTTCTTTGACTTAATCTTGTATCCTGCTACATTACTGAAGGTGTTTATCAGATGTAGAAGTTCCCTGGTAGAATTTTGTGGATCACTTATATATACAATCATGTCATCTGCAAATAGAGATAGTTTGACTTCTTCTTTTCCAGTTTTTATTCCCTTAATCTCCTTTTGTTTTCTTATTGCTTTAGCTAAATATTGGAGAACTATGTTGAATAGATAAGGGGAGAGGGAACAGCCTTGTCTAGTTCCTGTTTTTAGTGGGTTTGCTTTGAGTTATTCCCTATTTAGCTAGATGTGGGCTGTCAGGTTTTTGTAAATGACCTTTATTATATTTATTATTTTCTCTGTGTTCCTGATTTCTCAAAACTTTTATCATAAAGGAGTGTTGGATTTTGTCAAAGGCTTTTTCAGTGTCTAAGGAGTTAATCATGTGGCTTTTTTCTTCAATTTGTTTGTATGATAGATTACATTTACAGTTCTCTGTATGTTGAACCCCCATGCAGTTCTGGGATGAAGCCTACTTGATTGCAGTGAATAACTTTTTTCATATCTTGTTGGATTCAGCTTTCAAGAATTTTGTTTGAGAATATTTGCATCAATGTTCATGAGTGAAATTGGTCTGTAATTGTCTTTCCTTCTTGCATCTTTGAGTGGCTTGGGTATCAGGGATTTTGTGGACTCATAAAGAGTTTGTCAATATTCTCTTTTTAAAAACATCTTTTAGCAGAAGTATTAAAAATGGGTGAAAGGCACATGAAAAATGCTCAGCATCTTTAGCCATCAGAAAAATGCACATCCAAACAACTTTGTGATACTACTTTACACCTGTTTGAATGGCTAAGATTAAAATCACAAATGACAGCCTATCCTAGAGAGGATGCAGAACACTCCCCGATTGTTGGTGGGAGTGTAAGCTTGTTCAGCCACTCTGGAATGCAGTCTGGTGGTTTCTCAGAAAACTAGGAATCAATCTCCCCAAGGATCCAGCAATACCATTCCTAGGCATATACCCTAAAGATGCACATTCATACCCCAAAAGCATTAGCTCAACTATGTTCATAGCAGCATTATTCGTAATAGCAAGAACCTGGAAACAACCTAGATGCCCCTCAACTGAGGAATGGATTAACAAGCTGTGGTACATCTACACAATTGAATACTACTCAGCAGTAAGAAAAAATGAGGTCTAAAATTTGCAGGCAAGTGGATGGATATGGAGACTATCCTCCTGAGCACAATCCCACAATCTCAGAAAGAGAAGCAGGAGATGTACTCACTCATTAGTGAACCTTTTATTATATATATAAAGAGAGAGATGTCATTTTAAACAAGAACTTAAGGCTAGAACATAGCTAAATGACACAATGCCTCACTTCTGCGTTGATGTCCTCTGGCAGAGGTTTGGATAAGGAAAGACATGCTTTCTTTTAAGAGTCTGGCCATAGGGAGTTTAATTATGCTCCAGTAAGTAAATGAGCAGCAAGAATGGGCAGTTTTGATAATGGAGAGATCATAAGAGTAGGTATGATACTGAGAAGTGTGATATCTGTGTTTGATGGGGTGCATCATGTAAAAACACCAACTAATAAATATATAAAAAAATTTTAAAAAGAAAAAAAGAAATACTATGATTAATGTCAGGGTTTCACTGGCTTTGTAACTATTAAAAGCATTGTTTATTGCTTTTTAAGTTTGATGAAATTATAAGATATGTATTTGTCTTAATTTTTAAGTTACAGTAGAATTCTGTACTAAGTCCATATTTTCTTATGTTTGTCTCTGTTACTGCTGTTTTTTATTTTTAGGATGGAGTATTTTATTAGTATTTCAAGTTTATAAAGTGTACATTTGTTAAAATCATTCATTGAATTTAGGTTTAATTTTGCTGCCTAAAAACTCACCAGCTTTTTCTGAATCTTCAATTTTTTTCTTTATTTATTTTGTATTTATCAAGAAAAACAGTAAAATGAATTTAAAATGCTGATAAGTTAACAATAACTATAAAGAAAATAAAAACATAACCATGACTTATCAAGGGTGATGATGCAAATAAGTTTGCTACACATAAAATAACTTTGTGTTCAGCTTTCCCTATGAATTTTTTTTCTATCCCTGCATATCCTTATTCAAGGTCCCTTCCCCCTCCTGCCACATCAGGTCATTTTTTTCTTCTCCACAACTCCCCATCGCCTCCCTGGGCAGCCAGCAGACAGTCCCATCGTCCCACTGATCCAATAATGCTTAGCTCAGTCTCTACTCCTGGCAAATCCAGTTTTGTCCCCCTCCCTCAAGAGTGAGTCAGGTGTTCCTCTAGGTGGAGTTTGATCCCAAGAGTCAGTCCAGGGTGTTTCTGATCCCAAGCTGTTCAGTGGTTGTGGTTTGCAGCTTGGGTATGCTTTGCTTTTTTCTTGTTTGTTTGTTTATAGACCACTAATGAATGAGTACATCCCCTGTTTATCTTTCTGAATTTGTGATATCTCGCTCAGGAGGATATACTCCAAATCCATCCATTTGCCTGGAAATGTTAGGATATCATTTTTTCTTACTACTGAGTAGTATTCCATTGTGCAGTTATACCACAGTTTGTTAATCCATTCTTCAGTTGAGGGACATCTAGGTTGTTTCCAGGTTCTTGCTATTACAAATATTGCTACTATGAACATAGTTGAGCTAATACCTTTGGAGTGTGAATGTGCCTCTTTAGGGTATACACACAGAAGTGGTATTGCTGGGTCCTTGGGAAGATTGATTCTCAATTTTCTGATAAATCGCCATATTGCCTTCCAAAGCAGCTGAACAAGCTTACACTCCCAGCAACAAAGGAGGAGTGTTCCCCTTGCTCTGCATCCTCTCCAACATAGGCTGTCATCTGTGCCTTTTATCTTAGCCAATCTAACAGGTGTTAGGTGGTATCTCAAAGTTGTATTGATTTGCATTTCTCTGATGGCTAAAGATGATGAGCACTTTTTCAGGTGCCTTTCAGCCATTTGTAATTTCTCTGCTGAGAATTCCCTTTTTAGATCTGAACCAGATTTTTTGATTGGGTTATTCAAGGTTTTGTGCTCTAGATTCTTGAGCTCTTTTTATATCTTAGAGATCAGCCTTCTATCACTTGTAGGGTTGGTGAAAATCTTTTCCCATTCTGTAGGCTGTCATTTTGTCCTATTGACAGTGTCCTTGGCTTTACAGAAGCTTCCTAGCTTCAGGAGAATCCACTTATTGATTGTTGGTCTTAGTGTCTGTGTCACTGGTGTTATATTTAGGAAGTGGTCACCTGTGCCAATTCATAGAAGTGTATTTCCCACTTTCTTTTCTATCAAGTTCAAAGTGGCTGGGTTTATGTTGAGGTATTTGATCCACTTGGATTTGAGTATTGTGCAGGGTGACAGGCTCGGATCTATTTGCATTTTTCTACACACTTCCATCCAGCTATGCCAACACCATTTGTTAAATATACTATGTTTTTTCCATTGAATGTTTGGGCCTCTTTGTCAAAGATCCGATATTCATAGATTTTTGAGTTAATGTCTGGATCCTCAATTCTATTCCATTGGTCCACAAGTCTGTTTTTATGCCAGTACCAGGCTGTTTTTATTACTGTAGCTCTACAGTATAACTTGAAGTCAGGGATGGTGATACCTCCTGAGGTTCTTTTGTTGAATTAAATTGTTTTGGCAATCCTGGCTTTCCTGTTATTCCAAATGAAATTGAGTATTGTTCTTTCAAGGTCCAAAAAATATTGTGTTGTGATTTTGATGGGAAGTGCATTGAATCTGAAGATTGCCTTTGGTATAATTGCCATTTTTACTATGTTAATACTACCAATCCAGGAACATGGGAGAGCTTTCCATTTTCTGATATCCTCTTCAATTTTTTTCTTCAGTTGTTGTACAATTTTTTTTTTTGGCCTGTTTGAGGTTTGGAAGTTTTGTAAATGGCTTGGCCTGCGGTGGCAGCGGCAGTTGAAATTTGGTTTGTGTGTCGCAGCTTTTGTCTCTCAAAGAAATGAATTATACGTTATAAGACATGGGCCAAACAATTTAAAAGATATAAACATGTAATTCATTTTTCTGAGAGACAAAGGCCACACAAACCAAATTCCAACTGCTGCCACGGGCCACGCCAACTCACAAACCTCCCAACCCCAAAACGGGCCAAAAAAAAAAAAAATTAAAACAACATTCAGTGATTTAAAATTTTTTCAAATAGGTCTCTTACTTCTTTGGTTATAGTTACTCAAAGGTATTTAATACTATTTACAGCTATTATGAAATGTAATGTTTCCCTCATTTCTTTTTCAGCTCTTCTATCTTTAGTGTATAGAAGGGCTACTGATTTCTTTGAGTTAATCTTGTATCCTGCTACATTGCTGAAGATGTTTATCAGCTGTAGCAGTTGCTTGGAGGAATTTTGTGGGTCACTTTTTTATACAATCATATCATCTGCAAATAGAGATAGTTTCACTTCTTGTTTTGCAATTTGTATCCCCTTAATCTCTTTTCGTTCCCTTATTGCTTTAGCTATAACTTCGAGAACTATAGTGAATAGATAAGGGGAGAGAGGACATCCTTATTTAGTTCCTGATTTTAGTGGGATTGCTTTGAGTTTTTCTCCATTAAGTTTGATACTGACTGTCGGGTTCTTGTAAATTGCCTTTATTATATTTAGGTTTTCTCCCTGTATTCCTGATCTCTCCAGGGCTTTAATCTTAAAAGAGTGTTGGATTTTGTCAAAGGCTTTTTCAGCATCTAAGGATATGATGATGTGGTTTTGTTCCTTTTGTGTGTTTATATGATGGATAACATTTACAGTTTTTCGTATGTTAAAGCAGCCCTGCATTTCTGGGATGAAGCCTACTTGGTCGTGTTAGATGATACCTTTTATACATTGTTATATACTGTTTGCCAAAATTTTGTTGAGAATTTTTGTATCAGTATTCATGAGGGAAATTGGTCTGTAATTCTCCTTCTTTGTTGTGCCTTTGAGTAGCTTGGGTATTAGGGTAATTGTGGCCTCATAAAAGGAATTTGGCAATATTCCTTCAGTTTCTACTGTGTGAAATATTTTGAGGAGTAACCGTAGTAATTCTTTGAATGTCTGGTAGAATTCTGCACTGAAACCATCTGGACCAGGGCTTTTATTTTTGGGGAGGTTTTTAATGACAGCTTCAATTTCCTTAAGGGTTATAGGCCTGTTTAGGTAATTAATCTGATCTTCATTTAAATTTGCTAGATGGTACCTGTCCAGAAGGCTCTCCATTTCTTCTAGGTTTTCCATTTTTGTGAAATACAGATTTTCAAAATATGATCTGATAATTCTCTTTATCTTCTAGGGTTCTGTTTGTTGTAGTAAGTTTTCCCGAGCCATTTTGTGTCCTGGAGGTTTGTGACATGGCACGTGTGGCAGCGGTTGGACCTGTTTCATGTGCCATGGCTTTTGTCCCCCAAGAAATTAATCACATGATTATTTCCTTTACACTGTTTGGCCCATGTCTTAAGCACATTACTTGATATCTCTTTCATCTTAATTCAACCCATTTATATTAGTCTTCCACCACGTGGCCCATAGCCCGTGGCTTACCTGGATTCCTACATGCTTCTTCTCCGGGGAATGGATTGAGATTGACTAACTCCACTCTTTCCTACCTGCCTGCCCTGTGATTCTCCACCCACTTCTACAGTGCTGTACATAGGCCAAATCAGTTACTTTATTTACAACATACAAAGAACATTCTACCACATCTGTTGTTATGTCCCACTTTTCATTTCTGATTTTGTTGATTTGAACACTCTCTGTTGTTTGATTAGTTTAGTTAAGGGCTTTTCTATCTTGTTAACTTTCTCAAAAAACCAACTCTTAGATTCATTGATTCTTTGTATTGTTCCTTTTGTTTCAATTGTATTGATTTCAGCTCTAAGTTTGATTATTTTCTGCCATTTACTCCTTCTAGGTGAGTTCGCTTCTAATTGTTCTAAGGCTTTCAGCTGAGCTGTTAGGTCACTAGTGTAGGATTTCTGTAGGTTTTTCATATAGGCATCTAACGCTTTGAATTTTCCTCTTAAGACTGCTTTCATTGTGTCCCACTAGTTTGGATATGTTGTGGATTCATTTTCATTAAATTCTAGAAAGACTTTGATTTCTTTCTTAATTTCTTCCTTGACCTAGAGATGGTTCAGCTGAGTGATGTTTAGTTTCCATGAGTTGGTAGGCTTTCTTTGGGTTTTGATTTTGTTGAACTCTAACTTTAGGCCCTGGTGGTCCAATATGTTACAAGGGATTATTTCCATTTTTTTGTATCTGCTGATATTTGCTTTATGACCAATTATGTGGTCAGTTTTAGAGAACGTTCCATGAGGAGCTGAGAAATATGTATATTCCTTTGCATTTGTGTGGAAGCTTCTGTAGATACCTATTAAATCCATTTGCATCATAACCTCTTTTAGGCTCCGTATTTCTCTGTTGATTCTCTGTCCGGATGATCGATCCAGGTTTGAAAGTGGGATATTTAAGTCTCCCACTATTAGGGTGTAAGAATTGATGTGGGATTCGAGCTTTAGCAGTGTTTCTTTTACATAAGTAGGTGCCCTTATATTAGGGGCATAAATATTCAAGATTGAAATCTACTCTTGACCAATTTTTCCTGTGATAAATAAGTAGTGACCATCTTGATCCCTTTTAATTGCTTTTAGCTTAAAGTTTACTTTGTTAGATATTAGGATTGCAACCTCAGCTTGTTTCTTGGGACGATTTGACTGAAAAATCTTTTCCCAACCCTTTATTCTAAGCCTGTGTCTATCTTTGCATTTGAGGTGTGTTTCTTGAGGCAACAAAAGGATGGTTTCTGTTGTTGTATCCATCTTTTTTGTGTGTGACGTTTTATAGGAGAGTTGAGTTCATTGATATTAAGGAAAATTAGTGACCATTGATTCATATTTCCTGCCATTTTTGGTGGTAACTTGTTTGTATTTCTTTTCTCTGGAGTAATCTTCTGTTGAATTATTTATTGTTTGTGATTTCGTGGGTATATCTGGGGTCCTTAGGTTGGAGTTTTCCCTCTAATACTCTCTGTAGTGCTGGATTGGTAAATAGATATTCTTTCAGTCAGACTTTGTCACGAAATATCTTGTTTACTCCATCTGTGGTGATTGATAATTTTGCAGGGTATAGTATTCTAGTTTGGCAGCCATGCTCTTTTAGCTTCTATATAATTTCTGACCAAGCCCTTGTAGATTTCATTATTTCCATTGAATCATCAGGTGTTGTTCTGATGGGTCTGCCTTTATATGTAAGTTGACCCTTTTCTTTTGCAGCTCTTAAAATTTTTTCTTTGTTCTGTAAGTTTTGTGGCTTGATTATAATGTGGCACACTCACTTTTTTAGGGGGATCATATCTGTTTGGTGTTCTGTAAGCTTCTTGTATCTTTATAGGCATTTCCTTCTTTAGGTTAGGGAAGTTTTCTTCTATGATTTTATTGAAAAGATTATCTGTGCCTTTGAGCTGGTATTCTTTTCCTTCTTCTATTCCTATTATTCTCAAATTAGGTCTTTTCATGGTGTCCCAGATTTCCTGAACATTTTGAGTTATGGCTTTTTTAGTTTTACTATTTTCTTTGACTGATATATCTATTTGAGCGACTGCGTCTTCCACTTCAGAGATTCTATCTTCCATCTCTTGAACTCTGTTTGTCATGCTTGTATCTTTGGTTCCAGCTTTTTTTCTTCAGATTTTCTATTTCCATCTTTACCTCATTTTTTGCCATTTTTATTGTTTCTATTTCAGCTTTTAGTTCCTGTCATGTTTCTTTCATAGATTTGTTCATCTCTTCCAATTTTTTGTTTGTATTTTCTTCTATTTCTTTAAGATATTTTTCATATCTTCTTTGAGATCTTCGATGATCATCAAACAGGAATTTTTAGTTTTGCTTCTTTCAGTTTCCTCTTCATTGCTCAGTTCAGGTCTTGTATTTGTAGTATCACCACTTTCTTCTGGTGTTACCTTGTTGTTCTTTGTATTATTATGTAAGTTTTTGCACTGGCGTTTGCCCATGGCTTCATTGGTTCACAATTAGGTGGCTCCTGGTCAGTTGTGGCACTCAGGCTTGTTTGCCTCCTGTTACCTCTCTGGGCGGGGTCTGAGTCTGTCCTTTAGTGTCCCCAGTCCTTATCTGTTTGCTCAGTTGGAGGTAGGTAGCTGTACAAACTCCCTCAGCAGCAGGTAGGGCTACCATGCCAAGCCGTGTTCATCTCTACCTGCTACAGAGTGCCCTGAATCTTCAATTTATCCAAACAAATTTATATTGTAAGTCCTCATGATTTTTTGGAATTTCATTCATATCTGTTATTATGTTTGCCTTTCATTTCTAGTTTTATTGAATTAGATCTTCCTTTTTTGTTTAATTTGGTTAAGAATTTGCCATTTGTGTTTAATCCTTAAAAAGTACAAAATTAAAAATCTTTTTAAATAAAAATATTTAAAGATGTATTTTTAAAAAAGAAAACATATTAAAATTGGGCAACTGGGATTAACAAACTGTGGTACATCTACACAATGGAATACTACTCAGCAGTAAGAAAAATGATATCCTAAAATTCACAAGCCAATGGATGGATTTGGAGAATATCCTCCTGAGCGAAGTATCACAAACTCAGAGAGATAAGCAGGGGATGTACTCACTCACTAGTGGTCTCTAAACAAACAAACAAGAAAATAAGCCAAACATGCCCAAGCGGCAAACCACAACCACTGAACAGCTTGGGACCAGAAACACCCTGGACTGACCCTTCAAACCTCAGTCCAATTATAGGAACACCTGACTCACTCTTGAGGGAGGGGGGACAAAACTGGTTTTGGCCAGGAGTGAAGACTGATCCAAGCATTATTGGGTCAGTGGGACCACAGGACTGTCTGCTCCCTGCCCAGGGAGGGGATGGGGAGTTGCAGAGAAGAAAAATGACCAGATGTGGTGGGAGGGGGAAGAGACCTTGAATAAGGATATACAGGGATGGAAAAAAAGTTCAGAGGGAAAGCTGAACACAAAGAAAATATATGTGTAGCAATCTTATTTGCATTTCCACCCTTGATAAGCCATGCTTATGATTCTTATCCTCTGTATAGTTATTGTTAACTCTTCCACATTTTAAATTCTTTTTACTGTTTTTTTTTTTTGATAAATACAAAATAAAGAAGGAAAAAAAATGGGCAACGGATATGACCTACTTCTAACAAGAAAATCTAGAGATTCAGCTTAAAACTTAACACTAGAAGAGATTCATTGGTATCTAAACTGGAGTTTCAGTCACATATCTCCAGGCAAAGGTGCTCTTTAAGAAGAGATGACTAACCAGAACTCCTTTGGCAGTCCTGACTGGAGAACTAAGGACATATTTAGAACTATTTTTCAGCCCTCTGTTTGTGAGCTGCCTGTCCAATGTCTATGTACTATTTTCATCATTACTACTTTTAAAGACACCCCAAGGATCAAGAAACTTGGAGTAGAATGATCAACACCTTTTGGCTTTTGGCTTTTTCATTGCCAACAGATCACAGTAATTTTGACAGATTAATGTTTGGAATGTTCTGTATGCTTCCCATTTCCCTGGGAGTGTCCAGCCAACCCATATTTTCTTTATGTTTCTATCTTTCAAATGCTCTTTATACAACATTTTACCAGAAGTCTACTTTTCAAATAATAGTAGAAATTATGTGCCTAGTTCTCAATGAAAGGAAAAGTATAAAAATATCTGAAAATCCAAACTGTATCATAACAGAGATAAAGGACCATTATAAAGTTTATTGGGATATGCCTCTATGATGTTGCAGCAATATTACTAGTTCTAATTCATATTCTTGTCTGTATCAAGATATATATTCTTGTCTATAATCATATAATCATGCATATATTATGAATCTATTTCACATGATATTAACAGTTGCACTTTTTAGCTAGAAATTGTCATGTTGATATATAATGCATATTATCAGCTTGAGGAGAAAACTTACACATAAATATTATAAAGAAAAAATATGCTGATATTAATATGAGATATGATATTAATTTAAAATGATTTATGTTTTTTTTCTTTTGTATTTTTGTGGTACGGATGACTAAACTCAGCAGCTTGTGTATGATGAACAGGATATCTGCCACTGACTTACATTGACTATCTGAGAATTACTTTTAAAATGAATTTATGAATTCTAACACAGGGACATTTTAATTTGGTTGCCCATTGTGGAAACAAAAGCATTAGATGTTTGTAATTAATTTTACTTTTAAATTTCCCTAGTCTGTCATAAATTTTATTTCTTTTTTTTCTGTCTCTATCCTAGTGATTTCCAACGCAGAGTTCAAAGACAAAGTGGTAATGGTAATGTAGTATCTATGATAGGAGAAGAAAAGAAGTCTGTTTTCTTTGTATCCCAGTCTATTCTAGGAGTAAATAATATAGAATATCTGCACTTAAATTCTGGGAAAATTGCCTAATTAGTGTGTACTTTGTACTTTTAGACTGAAATCTCTTGAATGACTGTCAGAGAGTAACTTTAAAACATTTTATATGGCTTAAAAGGTGGAAAATTCTTATAACTCTGGATTAAAAAAAGTTAAAAGGTTTTAGAAAATAATATTTTAGGTTTCAAAAGATTAAATCTTATTTATATATGTGTTTATACTTGTGGGGGGTATATGCATATGACTATCAATGTCTGTGGAGAATAAAGGGCACCAGGTACACTGCAGCTGGAGTTAGATTTTACTGTAAGTCACCCATCTTGGGTGTTGAGAACCAAACTCTGTTCTCTACAAAGGAAATTATGCTCCATGCACACATGGAGCTGTTGTTCTGTTTCTCTAGCTCCAGGAAACACTTTTTAAAGTGAGATCTTAATCCAGCTGAACTGAACACACAGAGATTCAAGTGCACTAAATGTCAGTATTTTCTCAAATAAGATCTCAGGAATAATGAGACCCATAAATGCACATAGATTGGTATCTGCCTCTATATTTTTGAGGCCAAGACTAATTTTGTAGCTTTAGTAGCCTTGATCTCAACTTCTTCCTGCCAGTGCCTCCAAGTGCTGAATTTACAGGTATCTAACATCAAATCAGATTTGTCTCTATGTTTGATTCCATTTTGTACAAAGGCAGACAATTTTGCTGAGTAAGGTATATGATTTGCAAGCAGTGTCA
This sequence comes from Sigmodon hispidus, assembly GCA_004025045.1. Taxonomy (NCBI): domain Eukaryota; kingdom Metazoa; phylum Chordata; class Mammalia; order Rodentia; family Cricetidae; genus Sigmodon; species Sigmodon hispidus. The sequence continues at coordinate 42,749 of PVIH01016829.1, forward strand.
TACAAATGCAACTCATATTTCATACTTCTTTGATTCTACCATGTACTTAACATAGTCACACTTTTATGTTGACTGAATCTCCAAGCTTAATACTCAGGATGTGCAAATGTTATCTTTTCTGTAGATCTTATTGACAAAAACATGCACCATTCTGATAAAATTTCATATTTCAGAGATCCAGGTATAGCATTGGTGATCAATGTACATAACATATTAGCTTAGTTGAATTCATAAACAGGCATTTAATCAATGATCAGGTTGTATATTTTAATAGAACTGGATCAATGAATGTGATAATTAAAAATACATATCAAACAAATTCATTACATTTATGTTCCCAATTTATTCTAAAGGTCAGGTTTGTACTGTCTAAGCAGAGAGTTTTGAAAAATAGATATTGCCCCATAGCTTCCGGTTCTACTCCCGGGACAAGTGCTGTCTGCAGAGTCCCAGCTCACTCTGGAGCAGGGGCGGATAAACTCTGCAGGTCACCAGACCCTCAGCACCTGCTGAGGGAAGCTGCACAGCTACCTGCCTCCACCTCGAACTGAGCAAGCCAACATCTGCAGGGGTCTCTGAAGGACAGACTCAGACCTCCCAGAGGTGAGGAGGGGTCACCAGGCCCAAGCACTTATATCCCAGCCTGGGAGGGAGAGTCGAGCTCCCATAGCTTCCAGTTCCACTCTCGGGACAAGTGCTGTCTGCAGAGTCCCAGCACACTCTGGAGCAGGGGCAGATAAAATCTGCAGGTCACCAGACCCACAGCTCCTGCTGAGGGAAGCTGCACGACTACACGCCGCCACCTCACTGAGAAAGTCAACATCTGCAAGGGTCTCTGAAGGACAGACTCAGACCCTGACCAGAGGGGTGACAGGAGGCACACAAATCCAAGTGCCACAACCAACCAGGAGCCATGTAATTGTGAACCACTGAAGCCATGGGCAAACGTCAGTGCAAAAAATTACATAATAATACAAAGGACAACATGGTAACTCCAGAAGAGAGTGGTGATCTTACAAATACAAGACCTGAACTGAGCAATAAAGAGGAAACAGAAGGAAGCAACACCAAAAATTCCTTTTTGATGATCATTGAAGCTCTGAAAGAAGATATGAAAAAAAGCCTTAAAGAAATAGAAGAAAATACAAACAAAAAATTGGAAGAGATGAACAAATCTGTGAAATAAACATGCCAGGAACTAAAAGCTGAAATGGAAGCAATAAAAAAGGCACAAAATGAGGCAAAGATGGAAATAGAAAACCTGAAGAAAAAAGCTGGAACCACAGATACAAGCATAACAAACAGAGTTCAAGAGATGGAAGATAGAATCTCTGAAGTGGAAGACTCAGTAGCTCAAATAGATATATCAGTCAAAGAAAA
>PVIH01016830.1:0-44126 GCA_004025045.1 Sigmodon hispidus
CTCCTCTCCTCCCTTCTCATTGCCTGCACAGAGCTCATTTAGGCCCTGAGTAATGGAGTGTTGCCACTGGGGTCTCTACAAATGAGATCCTACCTCCCTTAAGATTTCCCTGGGTAAATAAAAGCTAAATACAAATAAGGCACCTGCACAGAGCTCGGGCTCTGCCTTGGACTGAAGGGAACACGCTGAAATAGCTGATTAAAAATAAATAAGACCAGGCTCTTGTAGGTTCTTCAAACACAAAGGCCCAGCTCCTCAATGTACCAGCTGGGATCCAGCCGCCCAGGCCAGTGGCCCACGAGCCAGGGTTGCTGCTGGGGTCACGTGCTCCAGCTGGCTGTCTAGAGCCTGTGATCTCACACCCATGTGCAGGCACACTGACAGATGCACTTCACCCAGGAATGGTCTGTGTGATGCAGGAAGGAAGTGCCCTGCAGAAGAAAGCTCATGTTCCAGTTCAGGAGGAACAGAGTCTGCGACACTGATGAGCCCTTACTGGCTCGGGAATGAATGGGGCCCAAAACCCCAAGCTCAAATCCACTGCTCTAATTTACATCTGCTCTCCACATCCACACCCATCTCTTTACAGTGGACTCTTTCCCAGGCTCTGTGCAGGCCAGTGGGGTGTGTGCGTGTGTGTGTGTGTGTGTGTGTGTGTGTGTGTATATGTGTGAGTGTGTGTTGAGGGTGTATGTGTGAGTGTGTGTGTATGTGTGTGTATATGTGTGTGTGAGTGTGTGTATGTGTGAGTGTGTGTGTTGGGTGTATGGAGGGTTGGGGTTAGAGTGAGCATTCCATATCAAGGGGAGGTAAATAGGGACCACCACTGCATTGTGAGACCCTAACACAATGCAACATGTAGTTTCCAGGGTGGTGTATTTGATAAAAATAGCCTGAAATATCAGAGGACAGAGCCAAGCCAAGAAGGTCAGCCATGGAGTAGTGACCCATGCCTTTAATCCAAGCCCTTGGAAGACAGAGATCCAAAGGCCAAACAGAGCCTCTGGAAATGCACCCACCTTTCATCCTAACTCTAGATGCATTAAACCAGGAGGATAGCTGGGCGGAGGGAGAGAAGAGGGTTCAGTTTCCCCTGTTTGGCTGAGGACAGAGAGACTTGGGAAGGATTCCTGGAGACAGGCCTGAGGAGTTGGCTGGGTGAGAAGTGGCTGAGGCTTGTTTCTCTATCTCTCTGATATTTCAGATTTTCCCCAATATCTGGGTCCAGATCTTCATTATAACACCAAATAGAATTCCTGCAGTAAGTTTCACCGTTGAGTTTATCGGGCTTGCTTGCCAAGCAGGGACAAGGGTTGCTTCATGCCTAAGGGAGAGGGGGCAATGTGGAAGCTGCCACACTGGAAAGTCTTCACCTAGCATGGATTGGAATCACTCTGTTAATAGAGGTAGGAGGTCCCACCCTGAACATAGGTGGCACCATTTCACCTGCTGGGCCCCAAACTGTATCAGAATGAAGAAAGCTGGCTGTCTTAATTACTTTTGAATTGCTGTGATAAAATAACATGACCAAGGAAACATCTTACAGAAGGAAGGGTTTATTTGGGGCTTATGGTTCCAGAGGGATAAGATTCCGTCCCCATCAGGGCAGAGAAGCATCACAGCAGGCAGGCAAAACAGCAGAACAGCTGAGAACCCACATCACCAACTGCAAACAGGCAGCAGAGTGAGCAAACTTGGAATGCCTGAGAATATAGAGACCAGGAGCAGAGCATGGTGGTTTGAGTGAGATGCTCCCCCACCCTCCCCATCCCCGTAATCTCAGGCTTGGTCTAAGTGCTTGGTCCCCAGTTGGTGGTTCTGTTTGGGGAGGCTTAGGAGGTGTGGCCTTGCTAGAGGAAGTGTGTCACTGGAGGTGGGTTTGTGAGTTTTTAGGTCACTCTGCATGTGGGTGACTCATTCATGTGGCTGCACTGAACAATAAACAGAGACACCTAAAGAAGGCAGCCCAGTCCCCATGCAGCGTGAAGACCACACATGACACAGGGCATGGAGTCCCCTCACTCCAGCATGGATCACATTGTACCCAGTACTCATCCACAGCATCCTTCCAGGAAGACCTAAGAAGGTTCTATCGACACAGGCACACAAGCAGTAGGGGTGAGGTGGCTCACGCAGTGGAATATTTGCTGCCATAGCAGAGCTGAGCACCTGTGTTTGCTCTCCAGAATACTCATGGTGAAGTCCCTGGGTCCACGTGGTAGGGGGAGAGAAGTAACTTCTGCAGGTTGTCCTCTGGCCTACACACACACACACACACACACACACACACACGCACACACACATGCACATGCACAAAATGTAATATGTATAAGAACAGTAGGCGTTGGGAAAGCAGGTGACTTGCTCATGATTCCACTGCCAGCAAGTAGGAAAGAGAAGTCTCGATGACGTCTGTGTTATATGATTAAGTGGGCGTCGGGAGCAGATAGACTCAGAGAGTGACAGAGATGTGCGGATCGCAGCACCTTGGACAGATCCACAGGTACACTCAGGTAGTGGTTTAGGGAGCTGGCATTCTGCCCAAGGTCTTCGAGTTCTTCCTGGGCCTCGCCGTACCCATCACACCCCTGACGCAGAAACAGAAGCACTCAGTCAAACATACAGGTGATGACATTCCACCGCTGTACATTTAGCCCACACTCTCTATAAATGCTCCTTCAAAACAAAGTTTGTTGCAAAGTCCATGATGGTTTTTGTTGCGAATTATCTCATTTTCCATGTTCAGGTGACTCAGAGGCTGCCCTCCTGGCTCCATTTACCTCAGGAAGTTCTCTGTCCCTGTAGCAAGCAGGATGAACCTGTGCAGGCCACCTCCTGTTGTGTTACATAATTTGGATGCAGGGGCTGTTTTGTGCTTCGTGGAAAGACAGCAACTAGGAACCACATGTAATTTTGTGGTGCCACTCACGCTGATATCTGGGACAGTAGTAACTGCTAAGGGGTTTGTTTTCCTCTCTGGTGGTGGGAATGTTCTGGAAAATGGAGGTAGTGATCATAGTGTGGATGTTCTAAATGATGCCCAGCTTCAGACTTTAAAATGACTCCTTTATAGTTTAAGAATTTTATCTCCATGTAGAGGGAAAGGGCAAGGCAGACCCTTTGGCCTTTTTCAGGTGGTTTTAACAGCATCATTCCAATACTCAACACTAGTGTGGACAGCGATGAGTCAGCATGCTAAGTGGCAGCAACCTGAAAAGTGTTTCCTGTGCTTGTGGGAGAGCCCTTGCTAAAGCCAAGGGAACCAAAGCAGTCGATCGCTTCCCAGGGATGCAAGGTTTAAGAGTGCCAATCAAGGTGATGGTCACAGATGCCCACTGCTGGCAGGGGATGGTGGTGGTAACTTAGACCCTCTATTGAACCCACACCCGCCAGTCTGGTTTATTATCCTACCTCTGTGTGTAATGTAAAATGTCCCCACAGGTTCATGTGTTTGAGCACTTGGTTTCAAGCCAATGGGGCTGTTTTGGAAGGTTGCAGAACCTTTAAGAGATGGGCCCTCACTAGAAGTATGTTCCAGTGTGGGGGTAGGGAAGCTGCTCACTCTCTGCTTTCGAGTTGTACAGGTAATTGTGACCACTGTCAGGTCCAACGGAAACTCCAAATCCCCAAACTCCAAAAGGCAGTCCAGCTATCCAGAAATGGGCTCAGTCTGCACTAGAGGAGGGTTTCTGATGGTCAGATAAAAGCCAGCATCCTCGGGACCTGGTAAATGAGAGCCAGTTCCCTCCATCAAAAGCAGTTTCTGGTGTCACTGACAGGAGGAACAATGGCTATCTGTGGGGCCTATCAGAATTTCAAAGCTCTTGCTGACCTCCAGGCCTCCTCAGCATCAAAGCACCCATTAAATAGTCTAAAGTCCAGGTTACCCTAAGCTCTCTCCAGCTCAAGGTTTTCCTCCCCACAGCTGCTCATTCTCCTTATGACCCTGAGAGTTTCAATATGTGTTCTATCTATCTACCTATCTATCATCTATCTATCTACATACCCATCATCTATCCATATATTCATCTACCTATCTACCTATCATCTATCTTTCTATTCAGCCACCCATTTGTCTATCAATCCATTCACCCATCCACGCATCCATCTGCCTACCTATCATCTATCTATCTATCTACCTTCTATATGCCTGCCATCTATATTTCTATTTATATCTCTCTATCCTGCCCTCACTCCTTTCTCATTTCCTTTCTCTCTCTCTAGTATCTATAATAAAAACCTTCCCCTTAACACTACCATGGAGGGGTCATGTCATCAGCTCTGGTTTCTGCCTCAACGCTTTCTTAGCCATGTTGGACAGTGTAGCCTTGAACTGTGAGCCAAAACAAGCCCTTCCTCCCCTAATCTACTTCTTGTGTGGTATTTGGTTACAGTGATAAGGATAGTAACTAGTGTGTGGAAAAGAATGGCATTTCCATGGAAAGGTGTGGTGACATATTACATATTTAATAAAACCTGAATTATTGGGGAGACAGCACACCGTCAAATTCTAGGCAGAAAGCTCAGGAATTTCTTGATCCTTGAGTACAAGGACAAACAGCTGAGATTCAATAACACACACCTTTAATCCTAGCACAGGGAAAGCCAGGAGTGGTAACCTATACCCTGAATCCCATAACTCCAGAGAAAGAACTTCCTCTGTTTCTGTGAGTTCAAGGCTAGCTACAAAACAGAGTAGTTCACACCTTTAATCCTAACCTGGATGGTATACAGCTGACAGAAGGGTATATCAGGCCTCTTAGGAACCCAGCAGAGGTAGAAGTGACAGGCAGAAGCGACCAGGAGCAAGGCTAAGGAAGTTGCAAGACAGCTGGGTGAGAATTGACTGTGGTGCTTCCTCTATCTGATAGTTCAGCCTTCCTCCAATATTTGGCTCAAAGTCTTCTTTTCTTACAATCCGAATTCTTGCAACTACAAAAGGTGTGGGCTCCACCCACCAACACCTTTGACAGCTGCTTTCTGGAGTTACATCCATGAATATGTTCTCTGGGAGTCTGTAATCATTACTGAAACTTAGACCTTCTAGTCAAGTCCTGATCTCCCTTAAAACTGAGTGAGGAGTCTGATCCACACTGTTTATTTCTAAAATGTTCCCAGAACCCCAAGGGTGAGTCCTCTGTCAACCAAGAAGCCTGTGGCAACCAAAAGATGTGCCCTAGGTTGGTGGGGGCTGGGGGGCACTGTAGGATCCCTTTAAGAAGGGCACAGCCCTGTTGTGGAGCTAAGTCAAGCCTGGGTAGAGATGTCTACTTTGGGTTCTTCAGCTGTTCCCCATGCTCTTCTCCTGGTGACAGCCTGGCTTCTGCTCTCCCCAGGGGAATGAGGGGAAAGGATGTCTCACATATACAGGACTCTGCAATTGAGACTCATGAGCAAATCGCAGAGGTGGATAGCCCTCTGCCCCACTCAGCACCACCCAGCAGCAGAGGGGCCAGGCCAGGAGCTTTGCTTCCAGACAGATTGCCTTTTTCATCAATGATGGGCAGCAATACAATGATGAGCATGGTGGTAGAGGGGCTTGAAGTTATGGGTAATCACAAGGAAGAACACTGAAATCTCCCAGTCGCTGTGGGGGAATGCTCTGGTACACTGTAAAGATTTGTTACTTGTATTGGTTTAATAAAATGCTTATTGGTCAGTAGCCAGGCAGGAAGTAGAGGCAGAGAAAGCAGACTAGGAGAATTCTGGGAAGAGGAAAGGCAGAGCAGCAGTGACCAGTCAGCCATACAGCAAGCAAGATGAGAATGCTGGACTGAGCAAAGGTACTGAGCCACATGGCTAAATATAGATAAGAATTATGGATTAATTTAAGTGTGAGAGCTAGATAATAACATGCCTAAGCTAATGGCCTAGCAGTTACTATAAAATTAAGCCTCTTTATCAAATATTTGGGTAGTGTCTGTTGGTATTTGAGAGTTTCTTGCAGGACAGAAACTTCTGACTACAAGTTGCTCCCAAGGTGTCCCCACTGAGCATTCTAAAAACAAAAAATCTGTGTGCTAGAATGCAGTCACAATCTGGCAGTGTCTCAGATTGATGTCATACGGCTGCAGTGACTCTGTCATGGAGTTCTCAGGTCTGTTTAAACAAAGGATCCTGTTTGCATTTTGCAACTGTGTGACCATTTCTGGACAGAAGTTGCTTATAGCAAAATTAAGATTATGTGACATTAGTGTATGTTAATGATCTGTTTGTAGATCGTCATAGACATGCACAACAAACTTCTTAGACCAATAAAGACACAAAGAAATAAAATATATTTCTTAAAGGATTTTAAAAATCTGGAGAGCTGGAGAGATGGCTTAGTGGTTAAGAGCACTGGCTGCTCTTCCAGGGACCTGGGTTCAGTTTCCGGCACCCACCTACATGGCAGCTCACTGTAACTCCAGTTCCAGGAGATTTGATTCTCTCATCTGAACTCTCTCAGCAATGCTCACACATGGTGTACATATGTACATGCATCTGAACTCTGTGGGTGTTGCTCACACATGGTGCACATATGTACATGCATCTGAACTCTGTCAGCGCTGCCCACACATGGTGCACATATGTACATGCATCTGAACTCTGTGGGCACTGCTCACACATGGTGCACATATGTACATGCATCTGAACTCTGTGGGCACTGCTCACACATGGTGCACATATGTACATGCATCTGAACTCTGTGAGCACTGCTCACACATGGTGCACATATGTACATGCATCTGAACTCTGTGGGCACTGCTCACACATGTGCACATATGTACATGCATCTGAACTGTCCGCACTGCTCACACATGGTGCACATATGTACATGCAAGCACTTATACATATAAATAAAATCTTTTTAAAAAATTCAAATCATCACAGTCATGTGCATATATACAGAAATAAAAAGTGATCTTTAAAAGACTCAAAGTCATTTATGGCACATGAATTTAATACTAGCACTTGGGAGGCAGATCTCTGTTAGTTTCAGGCTAGCCAGGACTAGGTAGTGAAGCCTCATACAAAAAAGAAATTCAAATTATATTTAAAAAATATTTTTAGAAGTTTATTAGACAGGCTTACATTCCTTCATGGCTCCAGCTGGGCACCCGATACAAGGCAGGTGAATGAATGAATGACTTGACTCAGGCAGTACAAATATCTTGGGACATTGGCTAAGTTCCCTGTGGTGGCTGGAACAGGTATGGCTCCATAGACTCGTGTTTGAATGCTTGGTCCATAGGGAGTGGAACTATTAGGAGGTGTGGCCTCGTTGGAGGAGGTGTGGCCTCGTTGGAGGAGGTGTGGCCTCGTTGGAGGAGGTGTGTCACTGTGGAGTCAGGTTTTGAGGTCTTATATATGCTCAAGCTACACCTAGTGTGACACACAGTTCTCTTCCTATTGCCTGTGGATCAAGACGTAGAACTCTCAGTTCCCTGTCCAGCACCATGTCTACCTGCATGCCGTCATGCTTCTCATCATGATGATATCAAATGGACTAAACCTCTGAAGCTGTAAGCCAGCCCCAATTAAATGTTTTTTCTTTATACTAGTTGTCATGGTCATGGTGTTTCTTCACAGCAACAACAACTTCAAGACATCCTGTAATTCTCAAACTGTTCCAGAAACCCATGTGTTTCAAGCAAGATTCCATTGAATAAAAAGTTCTCACTGCAAGTAAATAACCAGCACAATCTGGCCCACCATCTGTCTCTGTAAATAAAGATTTATTGGAACAGGGCCACAAACACTCATGGGCAGATTGTCTCTCACCGTTTTTCCTGTGCAATGACAGAGGTGAGAAGTTGTCACAGTGATGTCTTGGCTGGCAAAGCATGGGCAGAAGAACATTATCTGACTCTTGACAGAAAAAAAAAGTTTGCTATTTGAATCCTCCCACTTTATAGATGAACAAACTGAGGCCGTGAGACTGGTGCCAGGAACAAACTAATACACCCCTTCCTCCTTTCCCCTCCTCCTTCTCCTCTTTCCTCTTCTTCCATGTCCCTATTCCAAATCCTCTTCCTCCTCCTCTTCCTCCTCCTCCTGCCATTTTGTTGTTTTCATGCCGACTGCTGGAACCTTTCTAGCTTGGAACTTGATATGGGGAGGTGCTGTGGAAGGTAAGCCAGGCACTGACGGTTCTACCCAGCATGGGGAGGTTCCCCATTCTAGAAACAGAAGGGATTCACTATCCAACCAAGGAGCCCTTTGAAGTCTGAACCAGGGACCTCCCTGAACCCTTCCTAGACCCTGATGTCCTTGTGGGCACAATGGCATTGGAGACTGAGGGCTTGAGGGAACAGGCCTGGGTGTGGGGCTAGTTCCTAAGCCTGTCTGGGCATCAGTTGGCTTCTGTGAGGTTTGTCCTTACATTATAGGGACTGCCCTAGGCACTTGGCTAGAAGACACTCTACTCAGCAAAATTCTCATTAAAAACTCTTAGAATTCCAGACATGGTGGTGCATGCCTTTAACACCAATCCCAGAAGGCAGAGGCAAGTGGATTTCTGTGAGGTGGAGGCCAACCTTGTCTACACAGTGAATGAGTTCCAAGCAATCCAGGACTACACAGTGAGATCCTGTCCAGAAAAAAAAAAAATGCTATGTGCAGGGCGGAGGGGGAGCACTGGAGAGATGGCTCAGCATCTCTCATGTGTTACATCATGTGTAACATCATGATGAGCGTGTTCTACTTTTGCAGGAGACCTGGGTGGTTTCCCTACATGATTTCTCAACAGCCATCATTAACGTCAGTTTCAGGAGATCTGACACTCTTCTCTGACCTCCAAAGGCATTGTGCACGGACATGGTGCACATGTAAGCATACAGGCAAAACATTCATATATAAAATACATTAAATAAGTCTAAAGTTAAAAAAAGAACTGTTAGGGGGCTGGAGAGATGGCTCAGCGGTTAAGAGCACCGTCTGCTCTTCCAGAGGACCCAGGTTCGATTCCCAGCACCCACATGGCAGCTAACAACTGTCTGTAGTTCCAGTTCCAGGCAAATACCAAGGCAAATAAATAAATAAATAAAGTTTTTAAAAAAAAAATAAAAAAATAAAAAAAAAAAAAAGAAGAACTGTTAGAGCCTACCCAAAGAAGTCATCCACCCATTGTGACATGTGGCTCCTCCCACTGCCACCAGCAAGGACACTCTGCATCCTGCCTCCTCCTCCTCTCCCTCCTCCCCCTCTGTCTGCTCTGCATCCTTCCTGCTCCTCCCCTCCCTCCTCCCCCTCTGTCTGCTCTGCATCCTGCCTCCTCCTCCCCTCCCTCCTCCCCCTCTGTCTGCTCTGCATCCTGCCTCCTCCTCCACATCTTTCCCCCTCCCTCCAACAGCACCTTTCATCCCTCTCTGTTTCTGGGCCTAATAGACCTCAGTGCCCCACATGTGTTATGTGCTCTGTGGGGCCTTGTTCACCACCTACGTTCCCCAAAGGTAGACTAGACGCTTAGCCTCTCTGTTCTCCAACTTGCTACACATCAGCTGTGACATTAAAATGATGGGAACAAAAATGCACTTTCTGTTAGGAGAGAGAACACTGTCAGCATTATCATCTTAGCATCCAGCAGAACCCTGATGTGTGTAAATATCTGTGGCATGCATATATACATGGACTGGGTGGTGGATGGATGGGTGGATGGAGTAATAGGTGGACAGATGGATAAATCGGTGAATGAATGAACAGATAGGTTGGTGGGTAGGTAGATAAATGGGTCTGTGAATGGGTGAGCAGAGAGATGGATGGATGGATATACTGATATAGGTGAGTGGATGGGTGTGCAGATGGGAGAATGGGTAGATACTAGGTAGGTGAGTAGATGAATGAATGAATGGATGGATAGACTGGTGGATAGATGAATGGATGGGTGCATGGGATGGCATGGGATGGGAAGGGAAGGTGAGGACATGGAGGAAATGGTGGGTAGATGGATGGATGATTGATAGGTGAGAGGATAGAGACATGAGTAGATGGATAGATGTGCTGATAGGTGAACCAGAACACGGGTGGGTAGATAGAGGAACTGGCAATATCCACTCAAGAGAGCTAGTCAGTTCCTGGCTTTGGTATCCAAGTATCAGAAATGGGGACACCTTCCCGTCCAAGCAGGCCCTGAGAACACTTAGAGACCTCTCTCTCCACCACATCTGCCCTTGCTCAGTTCTCCACTCCAGCCCTGGAGACCATGGAAACTGATTTGACAACAGCCCAGAGGGAGCACCTCTCTTCAGGCTGCAGCATTCAAAATCTTTCTCCCATCACCAGAGCCTGAAAATAAAAGAAACAGTACCCGGCAAGTTCAAAGGATCAAAGCCAGCCTAAGAAAAATCAAACTGCCCCATGGCAGTATTCGCTCAGAAGAAGCATGGCTCGGGAGACAGAGAGAGCAGAGAGCCTGAGCGCAGCCCTCCTTGCCCCAGATCGCAAAGGTTAGCACCAGCTACCTGCTGGTTGCCGAAGTCAGCTGACAGACAGCCTTAGCTGCCCTCTGCTGTACTGTTTACTCCAGAGCTTGTACGCTAACCTTCAAAGGCTTTTTATGAAATCTGTGTCGATTCTCTCGAGAAATCAGTTGCTGTGTGGGCTCCTGCGTCTATATGAGCTGTGCTGTGTCTGGCTCTCAGGACTAAGTCAATGTGGCTTTTGTTTTTGTTTTTATTGTTTTCTTCCTCTCTGCAGCTCAGGCTAGTGCACAGTCTTTCTGTTCCAGCCTCATGAGTGCTAGAATTACAAGTTTACTGCACCAGGCCCACCTCTGGCCTGAAACATTTTTCTGAAAGTGGAGGACACGCTGTATTTCTGGTCACAGAAGATGTGCTGCCCAGACGCCCTTGGGTGTCATGAATTGGAGGGCCTCCATGGCCTTGCATGGAAAGAAGTCAACATCACCGTTTCTTCCTGTCTTCCTCACACATCTGAATCTTACAGCAGACCCAGCCCAGGTCCACACTGAGGTCATAATCCTCAGGTGCCTCTATCTGGGAAGTGGGGTGGGGAGCTGCTGGACAGAGATATCAGCTTTCAGTGCCCTGGTGTGAGTCGAGGGATGCACGGGGCCCAGCTGCGCTACCCTCTACTTTTAAGGTTGAGGGAAACCTGGTTGGGACCTCTGAGAAATGTCCCTCCCAGGCTCAGGGCTGTGATCTCAACCCTTGGAAGGTTTAAGCAAGTTGATGAGAAATTCAAGATCAGGCTTAGCAGATGGCTTAGTGGGTGTTCCATACACAAGCAGGGGGATCCGAGTTTGAACCCCCAGCACCCAGGGGAAAACCCAGGCATGGCTGTAACTCTAGCCTCGTGGGGAGCAGAGACAGGAGGCTTGCTGGCCAGCAGCCTGGCTCCAGATTCGGCGACAAACCTCGTCTCAAGGGAATAAGGGCAGGCTGGAGAGACCACTGAGTGGTTTAGAGCACAGGCTGATCTTCCGAGTACTGGCTTTTCCAGCAGCCACACCGGGTGGCTCACAGCTGCCTGCAATCCCACTCCAAGGGACACAAGCCCTCTTCTGAACTTCTCCAGCACCTTTAATTACATGTTCACACACATCTATACATATAATTAAAAATAAAATGAATCATTTAAAAAAAGAATAAGGCAGCATGTGACAAAGCAGAACGCCCAATGACATCCTTCTCTGGTCTCTGCATATCAAAGGCCCCACACTTACAAACACATGTGTGGTTACTTGCCATATGGCACACATACACATACATACACACATGCATCCACATACAGGATTTGTAAGGATGGCTTTGCCTTTGTTTGAATTTTTACTGCTGCGAGGAGACACCATGACCACAGCAACTCTTATGAGGAAAGCATTTTTTTGAGGAAGCTCACTTTCAGTTTCAGAGGTTCAGTCCATTATCATCATGTTGAGAGCATGACGATGTGCAGACAGACATGGTGCTGGAGCTCAGGCCTGCAACTTACATGCAACAGGAAGTCAACTGACTGTGTGTCACACTGAGGGAAAGGGAGATGTGCCACACTTCCTCCAATAAGGCCACACCTCCTAATAGCGCCACTCCCTTGGGGACCATTTTCTTTCAAACCCCCACAGACTTACAGGTTTTGGTCAACCGACAGAAAGTCCAGTAATCCAGTGCATGAGGCTGGATGCCTCCGCTGGTCTCTCGTACACGCCAGAATCCTGAAGAAGTGGGCTCTATTGCTAGTGAGGGAATGACCTTGCCAGTGAGAGTGAGGGCAGGCAGGCAAAGAGCAAAAGCCTCCTTCTTCCATGTCCTTTATACAGGCTTCCAGCAGAAGGTGCAGCCCACACTAAAGATGTATCTTCCCAACTCAGAAGATCTGGATTTAGGGTTTTACTTCAAATGCTTTAATTAAGCAAAAATCCCTCACAGATGTACCCAGCTGCTTGGGTTTTTATTAATTCTAGGTGTGGTCAGGCTAACAACCAAGAACAGTCATCACTGTTAATTAGTTAATGACAGGGTTTCCCGTGACTCGTGCTGGCCTGGAGCTCACTATGTAGCTAAGGATTGCTTGAGTGTGTGTGTGTGTGTGTGTGTGTGTGTGTGTGTGTGTATTGATACAAGGTGTGGGAAGACAAAGTCCACTGGGGACAGTGCCCCCCTGGGCAGGTGGTCATGGGTTGTACAAGAAAGTAGACTGAGCAAGCCGTGGGGAACAAGCCAGTAAGCAGCACTCCTCCATGGCCTCTGCATCAGCTCCTGCCTCCAGGTTCCTGCCTTGACTTCCCTGGAGGATAGCCTGTCACTTGCGAGTGTGAGAGTGAAAACCCTCTTTTCCCCAAGTTGTTGGTTTCTGCAACAGAAACCAGATGGGAAAACCTGCCCCATCCCACTCTGTGAGGACCTGGTATCCTCAGTCCACTTCCACATTCCAGTTTCCCTGAGCCTTGGTCAAACTGACACCTAGAAGAAACTGCAGCCAGCTGCCTTGCCTGAAACCTAGAGCCAGCAGCTGTACACTCCACGCTCCTAATGGGGGCATAGAAGGTGAGAGGAACCCTCAGGGCAGAGGCCAGGATCAAACCTGTTTGCTCTTGCCTACAGCCCGGGGTCATTCGAGAAGGAAGAACCAGTGAAGGCCTTTTGTTCTGGGAATGGTTAATCCTTGCTCAAATTTATATCCTGAATCTTTTATGCAACTGTGTGAATGAAGAGTCTGCTCCCGCTGGGATGGAGGTATGTGGTGCCTGTTTTTGGCTGCAGGAGTCCTGAAGGGTGCTGGAGCATGCCAAATCTGCTCCCCGGCTAACATGTGCTTGTTACCAATTAGTCCAGCCTGTTATGCTACTGCCTCTTATATAGCCAGGCCAGCCTTGGGAGAGACAAAGGCAACCGATTACATTCGTATGGGGCTTTTAGGGCTTCAGGGACACAGCCCATGAGATCAGGGGCCCCCAGATGACTCTGTGGGCATCAAAGAGGAAACATGTTAGTGTGAGGTGTGCACTTTTGCCACCCTGGGGACATCAGAGTGGGGCCTTTGATTCTTGAGGAGGTTCTGGGCTTTGAAGGTAGCAGATGATCAGCATGAACAGGGCGATCCCAGGATGGAAAAACAACAACAAAAACCTCTTTCTCATTAAAAATGAAAAGCCAGGCTGGGAATTCTAGCTGCAGTCATCTGTCTCCGGCTCACACTACACACTACTAGGAACCCTGGAGCAGCCTGGACAAGTGCAGCTGCATCCATCAAGTTCCCTAACTGGCTGTGCAGCCCGGGGCCGATGCCCATCCACTACATAGGGCACCCAGGCTCTGTGTGAGACCTTTGTTCTCTTCAGTTTATGAGCATTTATTTTTAAAGGGAGTTCTTGTGTTAGCCAAGAGTTGAGTCATCTCAAGTCAATACAAAGGCACCCACTGTGCCGACAGCCAGGTATGGCAAAGCAAGCTGCCCTGGGCTCCCCCTGGGCAACTACATTCATCTCTTGCTAAAAAAGGAGACACCATAGGACCCCACAATGTGACTAGTTTAATAAACCTCTCTCTGAAGAAAGGAAATCCCTGCTTTGTAGTAATGGCCCAGCCCGATGACATAAATATTTTCACTATGGTTAGTTTCGAGCTAATGATGTGAGGTCTCAAATCTGTGTCTCTTCTGCTGAGCTGTATGCTAAAGAAACAGACAACCTGGGTGGAAATGCTGAGTCTTTCACAAAAATGACTAGAAGCAGCTGTAGAAACCTTTATCCCTGGACGGGAAATGGACTGACCAGAGGCCAATGTCATACCCTAGGTGACAAGAGCAAAGGACACTGGGAAGTCTTGGGCTTGCAGTGGGTGGGCCCTAAGCTGGTGTCTGTACATGTGTGTGCATTCCCATGTGGTCATATTCCAGCGATGTGTGCTGTGGTCCAGGGACAACCTCAATTGTTATTCTCCTTCTTTATCTTCCACTGTTGGCTTGATACAAGGTATCTTACTGGCCTGGAATTTCAACAAATAGGTCAGCCAGCCAGCTGGCAAGTGAGCACCTGGGATCTGTCTTTCTTCGTTTCCCATCTTGCTAAAGAGGGGATTGCCAGGCCATACCACAACACCTTGCTTTTGCATGTGTTCTAGAGACCTAACTCAGGCCCTCAAACTTGCAAGGCAGGCAGGCACTTTACCAGCTGAAGCATCTATTAGGCCTTGAAGCTACTGATTCAATAGAAAAAAATTAATCTATTCAGTTGAGAAGCATGCTTTATTCAGAGGCACCAATACTGTGGGATGTGCAGCATAGCCCTTTGACACTCAGCAGGAGGGTTGGAGACCCCAGTTCAGAAGACACCACCACAGGAACAATCTAGTGTCTAGACAGATAAAACTCCATCCACCAGCCAGACTGTGGGGAAGTCTAGACAAATTTTTCTTTGGGCCACTAATTTCCAAAAAAAAAAAAAAAAATGAAGACTTCTTATTAATAATGAAAGCCATTCAGGTCTTTATTGAACCAATCAGGAGACTTCTAGCAAAGACACATCTTCACAGTGTACAAAAAGATTATTCCACCACAGGAGAGTGAGCACAGCCCTGGGCTCTGTTGGTGACTGACTGAAGATTTGTCTCCCAAAAGAAAAGTCAGGAGAGACTCAGAGGGTCTTGCCCAGGTCGAACTGGGCTGTGAGGGTACTATCCACAGGGATAGAAAGCATTTGGAACCAAATTTCAGGTCAAAAGCAACTGGGGAAGAAATATCAGTGTTAGACCTCCATAGCTTGTCTTAGTGGGGGATTCTATTGCTGTGAAGAGACCATGACATGGCAACTCTTATAAAGGAAACATTTAATTAGAGTGACTCACTTACAGTTCAGAGGCTCAGTCTAACATTGCCATGGGGGGAAGCAAGACAACATGCAGGCAGACATGGTGCTAGACAAGGAACTGAGAGTTCTTATGTGTTGACTCACAAGCAACAGGAAGTGGTCTGAGACACTGGACGTGGCTTGAGCATATACGAGACCTAAATTCCGCCTTCACAGTGACACACTTCCTCCAATAAGGCTGCACCACTTCAACAAAGCCACACCTCCTAATAAAGCCACCCCATTTTGGGGGCTATTTTCTTTCAAACCACCACAGAGCAAGAGCAACAGGGACTGACCCACTGTCCTAGTTTTCCAGCCAGTGTTCCCTGGAAGGCAATTGCCTTCAGGTTCCTGGTTATCCATTAAAAGAGTTCTGCAACCAGGCCCAGCCTGTCCCTTGGCCCCTGCCTCCCTCACTCAGCACCTGATTCTCCCAGGGCTGCCCCATTGCCCTGTTCCTGATAAGGGCCTGACGAATGTGAGTGGGCCATGCACGTCCCACTCAGCTCCGCTCCCATGTTCTAAGCTGGGTCTCTTAGAGGTCTTGACCAGAACAATAAAGACTCCAGAGAGGGTGGTACTCAGTTTACCGATGTGCTTGTGGGTGGCGCCTCTCTGATCTCTTCAAATGATGAATTTTCACAGTACCACCTGGAAAATCTCTTGCTTGCTCTCCCTTCGGACCTGATAAAGCTTAAAGATCAGAATCCACCTCGAGGGTTGCACATGAAGGCCTGAATTCAAAGTATGGTGGCATCTGGAGCAAGAGGGACAGCGGCCGGCCCTAGAGAATGCATAAGGGACTGCTGTCTTTAGTCAGGCAAGGACTGGGCGGGCTGAATTCTCCCAGATGCTGACATGAGGGTGTCTGCTTCTCTGTAAGAGGTAGGGTGCCCCATATTCGGGGGGTGGGGTGTTAGCTCTTCCCACCCAGGTTTCTCTAGTCACTCACAATGGCCTCTCTAGCTTGCTTCTGGTCTCACGTTAGCTCACTATAGGCCTCATGTAGGGGTCCAGAGTGCCCATCTGCGTCTGATGTGCAGAGAAAGTACATATTGCTTTCAGTTGGCCCAAGAACAAATGGCTCCTTCCAGCCAGCACTGTTGCTTTTTAACTATGTGAAGATGTGTTGCATTTGTTTAATTAGGTAAAGATGTATTGCTGTTTTACCTTGCCTACCCAAGGCACTTGATTGGTCTAATAAAAAGCTGAACAGCCAATAGTGAAGGAGAAAGTATAGGCTGGACTTCCAGGCAGGGAGAGTAAATAGGAGGAGAAATATAGGCTCAGGGAAGAAAGAAGGAGATGCCAGGGGACAGACAGACAGACATGGAGGAAGCAGGAAAGCAGGACATACGGAATAAAGGAAAGGTAGAAAGCCCTGAAGCAAGGCATAGATGAAGAGAAACAGGTTAAATTTAAGAACTAATCGGTCAAGCCTAAGCTAAGGCCGAGCATTCACAATTGATAATAAGTCTCTGTGTATTTATCTGGGAGCTGGTTGGTGACCCAAAGAAAATTCTAATTACACCCCTCCCCTATCCCTGCAGACCTGGCCTCCAGAGCTACCATCGGCTAGCCCAATACTGTATGGAGACTAGCCCACAGCAGCAGCAGCAGCAGCAGCAGCAGATCTCCCCAGCCTCACCCTCATTTTGCTAACAGGTTCCACCACTAAAAACAGTGTGATTAAATAGGTCTTTCTTCCACTCAGTTAGAAAGGGAGATGTTCCAACAAGAAATTTGTTTTAAATAAATCTAATAAATCCTTTTAAAAAATATTTTGCCTCAAACTGGATGTTTAACCCTGGGGGGGGGGGCGCTTCACTCACCATCTCTCCTGATCTTCTTGGTGCCTATGGATAGCTAAGCTAGCAGTGTTTGCAGGGGTAGCTGCGTAGAGCCAGACTCTAGACAGAGCATCATCCCATCACTTCACATCTCACCAGGAGAAAGCAAACTGTGATAGAGGCCAGTGAGATCCTCCCTGGTGCAGAAGAGTCTTCCTCAGAGATGCCAGCTCAAGCTGAAAGAACAGCCCGGCCGAGGCAGAAGCAAATATCTGCCTGGCTCACTACCAAGTTACAGATTGAGAGTTAGTTATGACCAAGGCTGACCTCCCATCCTACAGATGTGCCCATAACACCAGGTGTTCAGCGGGTACCACTCTCTGAGCTACATAGAAAGAAGAAAGTGAATTGAATGCCTGTGTTTCTCTCCCCCTGTTCCCTGACCGTAGGCATGTGTTCAGCCACCGCATGCTGGGGGCAGCCATGCCATCCCCATCACAGTGAACTACACCCCTCAAAATCATGAGCTGAAATAAACTCTTCCCCCTTAAATTACTTTTGTCAAGTATTTGCTCACAGCAATAAAAAGAGTGACTAAAATACAATGTGATCTCGAGGATTCTGTGACAGACAAGTAAATCGCCCAGCGCAGGTCTTAACACACGGCAAGGACTTGGGATGAGAGAGACTGGGAAAAGGGTCAAAGAGAACTCATTCTAGGTGTTCTCAGTGCCTATGACTTGCCACCTCCATCTGCTGTCCACACCAAGACAGCAACTTTCACATGTTCATGGAGATGTGTGGCTCATGCCCGTGGCCCTCAGAAGGCTGAGGGTAGAAGGTTGCTGTGAAGTCCAGGCAAGCTTGAGCAAAAGAGTGGACCCTTGAGAGCAAATGGGTGTATATATGTATGGTGTATGTGAACATGTGTATGTGTGTGTCCTTCAAAGGACAATTGGGTTCCTTCTGTCACTCGCCATCTGATTGCCTTGAGACAGTGTCTCCCACTGAAACTGGAGCTATGCAGGTGGCCTCAGCCATCTTCTGGTCTCTGTCCTTCAATGCTGGAATTGCATATCAATGCCAAGCTTTCTATAGGGATGCCAGGGTCTGAACTGAAGTCCTCAGTGTACAGCGAGTGCTCTTACCCACTGGGCCATTTCCCCTCCCATTGCAGCCCAGTAACAGTTCTTTTCTAGACTTTATTCTGGCTCAGGTGTGACTTCCTTTGTGGAGATTCTTAGGAATGCGTGGTCCTCACAAGCTGCTTGGGTGGGATGCCTGGAAAGGCTCATCCATTTTGAAATCTCATTCAATAGTTACCAGGAGGTCTCTACTGCATTTTGCATGTGACCAAGCCAGCCTACTCCTCAGTCTTCACTCAAGAGAAAAACGTATTCACACAGACTGTTGGGGAAGTGTTCTTTGCAGCTTACGTCATAGCAGCCAAAACTGGGAACAGACCCAGCCTCGGAGAGGAGACAGGAAGGACAAACTGACCTCATCCACACAGCAGGCTAATATGTAGTGACGGAAAAGAAGCCACGTGCAAAGGCTGCCCTCAGTGTGGTCACATGACTATAGCAAAGCTATACAATAATTACAAAAAAACAAAACAAAAAACTATTGTGTCTGGGGCGGGGGGGGCCTCCCCCAGGATGGGAAAGGGTGGGCCATCTATTTCATTTAAATGCTGTGCCCCTGGGGAATGTAAACTGACATCTACGTTCCCTAACCCAGCTCCAGGTCCTTGGTCTTCATTTCACCTGGAAACCCAACAGTGTAGATGGAGGGATCCACTCAGATGTGCCTTTCTTCTATTCCCAGAGTCTCCAGTAGAAGGCGCTGTCTACTCCTGCTAATGTCTGAAGCTGAGACTCCAGAGCCTGACTTCATGTCTGATTCTACTGAGATCTCTTCCTGGCCGGTGATGTTTATCCTTGGAGATGGCCATTGCACCAACCTCATTTTCTAGGGTGTCCTGGAGTCCCCTCCATAGTGACTTCCAGGCACTTTCTGGAACAACAGATAGGTATTAGAAAGGTTACCTTCTCTGAGTCCTCAGGACCACATCTGACTCCACCTCCTCTTCAGAAAGAGAAGTCTCCCCATTAATTCCCTTTTCACCCTCCTTCCAGGACTTCCTGGTCCCCCTGCACAGGCATCTGGTTGTCCCAGCTTCCATCTCTCATGTACATCCCCCCTCTCCAATAAGCTCAACTCATGTCTCCCATACTCTCCCTGGCCTTGTCCTGTGGCCATGCTCACCCAGCCTCACTCCCACCTTGGCCAGTGGTACCTCCTGCATCAGAGCCTGAGTAGAAAATTCTGGAATCAGACATATGCATACATAGATCTTAAATGTTTCTGTGCCACCCAGGGTTCGTGTGTTTTCCCTCTCGGTGTCCAGTACCAGTACCATGAAGTACGGCCACTCTAGTCCTTTATAGATTGTTGGAAACCTGACATGTTGGGTGGCTAGGAGTGGGTTGACCTTCAGCCGAGGCTCTGATGTTGGTGGTGTCAGTTACTCGAAGTCACAAAGACGGTATGATGATTTACAGCGCTGTCTTAGTTATTTTCAATTGTTGTGATAAGACATTATGATCAAGGCAACTTACAAAAGAAAAGATTTAATTGGAGGCTCGCGGTTCCAGAGGATTGGAGTCCATGATTACAACAGCAGGCAAACAGGCATTGTGCTAGAGCAGTAGGTGACAGCTAACATCTTGATCCACAAACATGGCGCAGAGAAAGCTAACTGGGAATGGCTTGGGCTTTTGAAACCACATCCCCACCCCTTCCCTCTTTGACACAGTTCCTCCAAACAGTTCCATCGACTAGGAACCAGTTATTTAAATGTATGAGCCTCTGGGGGTCATTTTCCTTCAGACTACCACACAGCTATTTCCTGGGCTGGGGCTATATGACTCAGTAGAGTGTTTGCTACATTCGTGAGGGTCAGTGTTGGTTCTCTGTAGGCAGAACTTTCTGTCTGCCTACAACTCTCAAATACCCAGTATCTGCATCCTAAATCACCACACAGAGGCTTGTATTAATAATAAATGCTCGGGGCTGGAGAGATGGCTCAGCAGTTAAGAGCACCGGCTGCTCTTCCAGAGGACCTGGGTTCGATTCCCAGCACCCACATGGCAGCTCACAACTGTCTGTAGTTCCAGTTCCAGGCAAACACCAAGGCAAATAAATAAATGAATAAAGTTTAAAAAATAAAAAATAAATGCTCAGCTGGTAGCTCAGGCTTATTACTAACTAGCTCATACACTTAAATTAACCCATAATTCTTACCTATGCTTAGCCATATGGCTGGGAACCTTTTCTCAGTACAGCATTCTCTCTCATCTTGCTTCCTCTGCACCTGGCTGGCAATTCCTGACTCCGCCTTTCCTCTACCCAGCATTCTTAGTTTGGTTGTTCTGTCTATACTTTCTGTCTGGCTACTGGCCAATCAGTGTTTCATTAAATCAATTTGAGAGACAAATCTTTACACTGTACAAGATGATTATTCCATAGCAGTTCTCCAGCCGTACTAGTCAATATTTTCGTAAATTTGACACAGCTGGAAAGAGGGAACCCTCAATTAAGAAAAGGTCTCTGTGGAGGTTGAATGAAAACAGCCCCCATAGGCTCCTGGACAATAGCGTTATGAGGAGGTGTGGCCTTGTTGGAGGAAGTGTGCCACTGGGGTGTGCTCTGAGATTTCAGAGCTCAGCCAGCCCCAGTATCTCTCTCTTCCTGCTGCCTGCTCAGCTGGATGTAGACCTCTCAGCTCCTTTTCCAGCACTGTCTGCCTGCATGCTGCCATGGTACCACCATGCTAATAATGGACTAAACCTCTGAACTGTAAGCCAGCGCCATTTCATTTTTTTCTTTATAAAATCTGCTGTGGTCATGGTGTCTCTTCACAGAAATAGAAAAACCTAGCATAGCCCTCACCAGATTGGCCTGTAGGTAAGCCTGTAGTACATTCTCTTGATTGATGGTGATTGTGGGAGGGGAAGGAAGGGTTAACAGGGCCCACCCCACTGCCCCACCCCATTGTGAACAGTGCTACTCCTGGGCATGTGGTCCTGGGTTTAAGAAAGCAAACTAAGACAGCATTCTGCTTGATGGCTTCTGCTTCAGTTCCTACATTTTGGGTCCTGTCTTGAGCTCTCACCCAGACGTCTCTCAATGATGGACTGTGATTGGACATGTAACTTAATAAACCTCAGCCCGATTTCCTTTTGGTCAGTCTATTGCAGCAATAAAAAGCAAACTAAGACAGCATAAGATCAGGTGTGGTGGCAGGAGCGAACAACCCTGCATTGGGAGGTAGGTGGGGTCAAGGTCATCCTCAGCTACTAGTGAATTTGTGAGCAGCTGTGTCCAAATGATACCTGCCTTTAAAAATTAAATAAAATAAAGATATCTGGAGAGGAAGCGACCCCAGCACAGGGCTTTTGTAACAGCACATTGTTAAGTAACTGTTTCATATGTTAAGTCGCTGTTAATCTTTTATTTTGCCTCATTGATAAACCCTAACCTGGGTGTGACTGGGTGAGCAGCTAGTGTATGTAGGGCCTCATGCTCAAGATAACTTAACCGTGACTCCCACTGCTCAGATGCAACCCAGTATCCCAACACACAAAGGCAGATTGGATCTGGACCAGTTCCCTCGCCCTAGCGGACACACAGCTGTCCATCATCACCTGCTTCCTGTGTGCGCTGGCACTGTATAGCAGCCATTTCTTCCTCACCAGGGACAATAGCACATTCAGCCAACAGGGCTAGAGAAGGGTCGAGAAAGAGTGTAGGTTGAGGGTGGCACAGGAGGGTGAAGGCATTGAGGGGTGCTGCTTTGGCCATCCACCCATCAGCTAAGAGCCTTGGGGGTAAGCGTGCAAGACTCTGCCTCTCCCTGGTGCTGCCGGCTGCCTAGTTAGCCCCCTCACTTCTAGGAACCACATGCCAGTGATAGATGAGACTTTAATTAAAGTAATGAGATGTTCATAATGGTGGTTATCTCCAAAATTAGCCCCTTTAGCGATTATTCCTGGGGAGTGTTCCCGGGGTAGATGGTGATCCTTTTAGAACGATTGTGGGGAGGGGCCTGGCTTCTCAGGGATTTTCCCAGCATTCCCTAGGTGCTGAAGCATCTCTGATGAAATGGTCTCCCTGCAAAACAGCGGGCTTCTGCACAAGATTTCTCCCCAGGAAGTGAAATTGTATTAACCTTCGGGGACTTGATCAGAGAAAGAGAAAAAGGGAGAGGGGAGAGAGGCTGTGGATTCTGGGTTAGGGTCCTGCCTTGACAACACTGGCTAGTGATGCCTTTCTGAGCCTCATCCACACCTGTGACCAGGATAAGGCACCCACAGGCTGTGGGGATGGTGATGTGGAGTTTGCAAAAGGACTTTGTAAGTGTTCAGGCACCAGACCCAGGCCAAGGACTTTGCTGGATATACAGGTGTTGTTGAGCACTGCGTATCACCAGGTGCTGTGCTGAGTTCTGGGTGTGCCCGGTGCTATGCTGGGTACTCAGTATCACCAGGTGCTGTGCTGAATGCTGCATATAGCAGGTGCTATACTGGGTGTGCCAAGCTCTGCCACACAAGCATGAAGCTGTGAACATAGGCAGGCCTGTCCTTGGGGAGCTGATGCTTCTGAACGTTGCAAGCCCCACCATAGTCTGGGACAAAGGCTGGGGCAGCCGCCAATGCACATTGCTACCTGGAAAACAGGCCAGAGGGCCCTCTCTGGTTCAGTGAGACAGGCACCAGGAAACGGTCAGGCCTGGGCAGAGGAGGAGAGCCAGGACAACCGGCCCAAGCAGCGAGCCACAGATGGCACAGGAACTGTTCTCACCGCCCTGATCCTGTGCCGGCCTGGTCAGGGTAGCGGCTCAGCCTCAGGGGCTGCCTCCACCGGGCATCTTGGGTAACGGTTCCAGAGCGGCTGGCATCACTCCTGCTCTGCCAGGCACAGGAACCAATGGCAGAGGTGGGAGCGGATTTTTGCCCAGCAACAGCTGCGGAGAGACCGGAAGCGGCCCCTCCTCCACCCTCCCAAGGCCCTGGCTGAGCAAACTCAGGGATTTGCCAATTTTGATACTGGCAGATCCTGAGGGAAGCGTCACTGCTCCCTGCCTTGGGTTGGCAGTCCTGCCCTAGGTTGCCATCCAGACTGCCTTGGAGGCAAGGCTGGCCCACTGAGAAGCAAGCCTAAATTGGGCTAAAAGGTGTCCCTTAGCAGGATGATGAAATCTAAGAAGACTCCTGGAGAGTTTGACCTCCAGGTATAGAGGAACTGGATTGGGGAAGAAAATGGTGGTCTCCATCCTCTGCAGCTACCAGCGCTACAAGATGGGCCACTCCAACCCTGCCCATCACAGTCCCCTCCTCTGTAGACAGGGTGCTGGACTGAGAATCCCAGGAAAGGGTTACCCCCTAGCAACCCCACCCTGGGAGAAGATGGTCAAGAAGTGAAATGTGTCTCCGGCCTTTAAGGGAGACACCTGCTTCTGCTTAGGAGATTAGGAGATGGGGTTGCTGACTTGGAGCGCTGGTAGCTGTAGAGAATGACCTTGAATTTCTGATCCTTCTGCCTCTCTCTATCTCCCATGTGTCACATCCAGGACCCCAGAGCAGTCAAGCAGAGAGAGCAAAGACAGATACACAGCACTCCAGATCCAGAGACACTTGGGGTGTTTGTTCCAGCCACACCTGGGCCTTGCCTGGTTCCAGCAAGTGAAAGGTTTGAAAGCCCATGAGGAAGCCAAAACGTTGGAGCATGGCTCAGTGGGAGAGCTCTCACTGTAAAGAGAAAGAGAGAGAAAAGGAGGGAGGAGAAAAATGTCCATTCCTCTGCCCTGCAGAACAGCCTAAGAGATGCTTTATGGTCACTCAGAAACACACTCAGGAGCTGGGGACCCAGCTCAGTAACTTGGCAGAGTTCTTGCTTAGCCTGCAACAATGGCTGGGTCCAATCCCCAGCAGCATAAACTGCATGGCAGTGCACATCTGTATTTCTAGCACTTGGGAGATAGAGGCAGAAGGATCAGAAATTCAAGGTCATCTTCAACTATACAGTAAATTAGAGCTAATCTGGGCTACATGAGAAGACCCCCTGTCTCAGAGATGAGAAGAGGCACCCAGGCCAGTGGAACACCTGGAAGTCCAGACTGAAACTGGGAATACAGAGGGCCGATGTACCTGCAGGGTCCTGGGGCCCCTGCTAATGAGCTTTCTAATCCCTCAGGTGGGATGTGGTGCTTGTGATCTAATGACTTGACCTGATGTGGCAAGCATGACAGAGGCATTCTAGTTGATGGCCTCCGGTCATTTATTTAGTGTCAGTGCCAGAGACAGAATCCTTCCACACCACTTGGATGGGCTAACAAAGAACAGTGGTCCAGAACTTCTGAACCATCCCTGCTGAGGTTTCTCTTCCCATCTCTATGCAGCCCCTTCCTCAAAGTGTCCCCAGCACCCCCAGCTGTGTGTCAGTATGTATGAGGGTCCCTCCCAGAATCAGCCATATGGCTTTCATGCTGGGGAGGCCTTTGATTTCACGCAGGGCTGAAGGCCTGCCTTTCAAGTCTTTGGGTTCTTGACCTGTGAGTCCGGGTTTCCCCGGATGGTAACCTTGGGAGTGATCTCCCTGTCTAGATTTGGATAGTGCTGGGACAATGAGCAGCCAAGGACTTGGACGTAGAAAGAGGTTCATCGTTACCCGAGTTATGATCTGCAGAGGGTGTGTCCCAGCCTGATGATGGTGGAGCAAAGGAAAAACCACTGAAGAAAAAAAATGAGAGAAGACTTTGTCTAAGTGGACCACCTCACTACTCTTTCTCCTTCTCCCTCCCTACTTATGACTAAGTCCAGGTTTGTTCTGGCCCTAACCTGGATCTGTGGAGTCACACTGGGAATCATCATCCCGGGCATTAGCATCCTAGGCATCGGCATCCTGGGCATCAGCATCCCAGGCATCAGCATCTCAGGCATTATCATCCTGGGCATCAGCATCCTAAGTATCAGCACCCTGGGCATCAGCATCTCAGGCATTATCATCCTGGGCATCAGCATCCTAAGTATCAGCACCCTGGGCATCAGCATCTCAGGCATCATCATCCTGGGTATCACTATCCCAGGAATCAGCATCCTGGGCATCAGCACTCTGGACATCAGCATGCCAGGCATCAGCATCTCAGGAATCAACATCCTGGGCATCACTATCCTGGGCATCAGCATCCTCGGCATCAGCATTCTGGGCATCAGCATTCTAGGCATCAGCATCCTGGGCACCAGGATCCTAGCTCCTTTTACTGCTCCCCCAGTGGTCCCCAAGGCATGATCTCCCCATTGACCACCATCGCCCACCACAGTTCCTAATGTTCCAACCCTGCTCTCTGCATCCTTCCCCCATGGTGGTACCCATACAAGAGCGAGAGCAAGCCTAACATTTTCCTTTTAGTCAGAATCAATGAGAAAGACAGAGTTGGAAGGCGAGCCCCGAGCCGTGGGGAGGAAGAAGAAAGCTTTGGGTGTCAGAACTGAAGCAGGAGGCAGTTACAGGAACCTATTAGGATTTCAGCCGCCTTAGGGTGTACTGCTCACAGGCAGGAGCGGTGTGATGTCAGTGGAGCCCACTGGCAGGCAGGCAGGCAGGCTGGCAGCCTTCACACACCTGTCATTAATGTCGAAGGTTCGTTCTGTTCTTGTCATCACAGGTGTTAGTCTTCAGTGGCGGAGTAGGTGGTGCATGGCAGAGATGTCTCAGTCACACAAGACAAAGCTCTGTGGGGAGCCTGGTGGGGGTTCTGCTGAGACTGGAAGCTCCAAGTTGCTGTCTAGGAAATGTTTTGGGAGATAGGACTTGAGATGCACCTGAGGTTGGAAGGGAGCCCAGGCTATACTAAGCAGGGCCCTGTAAGTGAGGCTAGGGATGGGAGTGATTTGTCTTCCACTGGTGTGAAGTCATTCTCTGGGCTTCACCCACTTCAAAAGACAGAACCCAGGTAGAGTTCAGACATGCTCTTGTGCCTCACCGTGCATGCTCACGGTTGGTGTCTTTTCATGATTTCTGAGGGGTTCCCCTATGAAGCACAACCAGGAAACAGCGAGTGCATATCTGCTTCTGTCTTAGGGTTTCTATAGCTGTGGTTAACACTATGACGAAAGGCAACTTGGGAAGGAAAGAGTATATTTTACTTACACTTGTCAGTCAGAGTCCATTACTCAGGGATATCAGGGCATATCAGGAGTGTGACGGCAGGAACTGAAAAGCTAAGACCATCCTTTCTTGCTCTTCATGCTTGTTCAGCCCGTGTTCTTATAGCACCCGGGACCATCAGCCTATGGCTGACACTGTCAGCAGTGGACTGGACCCTCCTATATTAATCATCCGTCAAGAAAATGTGCCAAGTGCCAATCTAGTAGGGACATTTTCTCAACTGAGATTCCCTCTGCAAAGGCTCTAACTTGTATTGCATGGACAGAAACCTAGTTAGTGCACTTTACTTGAGAGAGAAACAATGGACTTGGGGCTTTTAGCAAGGCAGCCTGTTACAGGGAACCCCAGGGCCTTGGGCCACCTGGTAATCTTTAGGGGTGACTGCACCCCTCTTTGCTCATCTGCAAAAAGCTTTGCTGACTTAGATTCCCAGGGCTGCTGGAGGCTGAAGGTCCCTAATCTGCAGGCACAGAGCAAAGACTGGATTGCTTGTCAAACAGGGTCCTGAGGGTGTCACCAGCCAGTTGGGATCATTCATCAAGACTCTCTGAATCCACAATAGAAGCCCATCGAGGTCAGCACTGCCTTGCTGCCACGCATGCCTTCAGGCACCTTGAGAGTCCCAGGACAGAGGCAGGATGACCCATGGTGGGACCACCGCCGGTGTCAACATGGCTGCCAGTTTGGAGGTAAGCTATAATTTGAAGGAGTAGCCCTATCTGTGTGCTTGTTCGTGTGTGAGCAGATGCATGTGTTAGGTGAACACACACAGAACAAGGGCAGCCTCAATGTCATTCCTCAGGTGCCATCCATTCTGAAATTTTGAGGCAGGGTCTCTCCTTGGCTTGGAGATTGACAGGTAGATTAGGTCAGCTGGCCAGTGAGCCCCAGGGACCCACCTGTCCCCACATGCCTAGCACTGGGATTGCAGCTGCCCATCACCATGTTCAGCTTTTTTTTTTTTATTTTTTATGTGAGTTCTGGGTGTTGAACTTAGGTCTTTATGTTTCCAATGCAACTTTACCAACTGAGCCGTCCTCTCACCCCACCCCCACCCCTCCACACCCCGGGAAGGGATTATGATCTTCATCTCACAGGTAATCGAGAAACTGGTTTCGCCTCTTCCCACCAGACTGCCACAGGCTGTGGTCTGACTTCAGAGTCTGAACCAAGCACTCCTGCCCACCCTTCCCCTGCCTCTGAGTCCCCCAGTAATGTGAGCTACCTCTTGCTCCCCCATAACTTCCAGGGTTTGTGAAATCGCTTCCCACAGGAGAGGTTCTTTGTGAGCAGAGGCAGCTGGAACGGGGCTTGGTGTGGGATGGCATGTGGCTAATATTTCCATTAAATAAACACATTTTACTAATTGGATTACTAAGACAGTGTGACACGCGACTGGACCTCCAACAAGATGCTAATAAATTGTGTGAAAAACTCAATCATGTTAGCATCCCAAAAGCCTGTAGGAGAGGAGAAGAGAAAATCAGCCAAAGATGACAGCTGCAGCTTCTAGAAGGTTCTCAGAGTCTGGGAGCTTCCTTGTACATCCTTCCCTCCACCTAGGCCTTTGTGCTGGGAGGGGTGGGGAGGGATGAGCATGCCCAGCCTGGACAGGAGTGAAACCTCTCCAGCCCTTGCTGCAGCCCCCAGTGTTCATCAGCCAAAGGTGCCCCAGTGTGAGTGTCCACAGCAGGGACCAGAGGCCTGAGGCTCCTTAAGGATGCACAAAAGTGCCCCCAGGTCCCCACCTCCTCCCTTCTGGTCCTGCTCCTCCTCCCAGCAAGGCTCTCCCTGCCTGTCTGTGTCTCTCCTCCTGAGTGCTGGGATTTCAACTCAGCACTACCACCACCACCACACACACATACACACACACACACACACACACACAAGACGGTGGTTTTGTAGAGGAAGGGCAGGGATTGAGAGACAAGTCTCTCTACTGACCATCAGTGGCCTTCCCGGGATTCTAGAGAGAAATGGGTTGACAACTGCTTAACGAACATTGTGGTACAGTCTTGAGACGTGAAGAACAATTTAGGAGCTCACTTCACCCTCTATGTTCATGCTCAGCTATCTGGGAATGGAGGGGACACCAATGATTTACGCTGGCCTGGTCTAAAAGCATTAGTATTACCACTGATGGCTCAGGACAGTCACATGCAAATACATACATCAACTCACACTTCAAGTAAGGCCCCCAAACATCAGCAGCTTTCATGGGGCAGAATCTCATTAAAGCAATGGCCAGCTTCTGGGACAGTTTCCCAAGTAACCACAGACAGGTGTTTCTCTAACTTTCCACGTGCAATAGTAACAACTTTAGAAAGTCTAATGACCGTACAAATTCCATGGAGGAGCAGGCAAAAGTACCTCTCATTTGTCTCCCCAGTAATTAGCAAAAACCATTACCACAACATCCAAATTTGCCCACCTCCAAACATGCCTGGGCCACACTCTAGCACGTGGGCAGTCCATTTAGAGAAGCCAAAATTAGGTCATTAGGACAGAGGCTCAAGCCAGCACAAGCTGCCTATGTCTATTCAAGAGGCTGGCTAATAGCAACTGCTGTACCTACCTGTATAATCCCAGGCTTAGGAGATACAGACACAGGATCAAAGAGTTCAGGGTCCAGGCTAGAGAGGTGGCTCAGCCGTTAAGAGCATTTTCTGCTCATGGAGAAGACCAAGCACCCACAAGGTGGCTCACAATTGTTTGTAATTCCAGTTCCACAGAATCTGGTGTCTTCTTCTGACCCCCAAGCACACATGTGGTACACATACCTACATGCAGGCAAACACTCTTAAACATTAATAAATCTAAAAGAACAATAAGTAAATAAACAGATTCTGAAAGCAGTCACTGTCACCTTTGACTACATAGAGTTTGAATCAACTGGACTACAGACACCCTGTCTCAAACAACCAAAGAAAAGCACACTCCTACCCTCTCACCCCTGCACACCACACTCCAGAGCAGTCCGTTCCTCACTCAGACACGGGCCAATACAATGCCTGCCTACAGATGCCACACCCATGCTTCACTCAGCAGCAGAGAGGTCAGCACTGAGGTCAGCCCGAGCCCTGTGGACTTCTGTTTAACCCAGCTACATTAAAAATTAATTTATATCAAATTATAATTCAGTTAATTTTATTTGAAACTGGTAATAAAACCTCAAAACCCTTCCCAATTATTTTATTTCATTTTGTTACTGTGTTCCTGGGGTCATTTACATTTCTTGTATCAGAGTGGTGAAAATATTATTTTAGATGGAATATTACTTTTAGTAATAGTAGTTACTATGTATCTCTTTCAAACTCTGGCAGAACCATGTTGCAAATTTGGAATGAAAGCAAACAGCTAATCCTGGCCTTATTTACTGAGTTCTGTTCATTGTCTAGACTTGAGAGAACTTAGCAGAGCTGAGTGACATTATAATTTGGCTGGCTGCCATTAGCTGGTAACTGTCACAGAATAGTTACATTAAGGCTGAATTGTAACCACAGCCACAGATCTAAGAGTTCAGCAACAATCATGTATTTTTCTATGTCAATTAGTTATTGTACATGCTCCACATACATGCATTATATGCTATATTAGTTATAAGTTATAAAAAGGAAATTTTATATTTTATAATTATTTGTAAATTTATTTATGTCTGTCTGTGAGTCTCCCTATGTAGTTGAGGCTGGCTCTCTCTTGCTGAATGCTGGGATTGCAGATGTTAACCATCCAGCCTGCCATAATTTTTTTATGCTGCTGACATTCACAGTAACTATCAGGTTTTCCCTTTGGGTCCTTTGTTTGGACTCAAAGCATGAATCTGTCATTGGATTGGGGGCTGTGGACAATGGTCATGAAGTGAAGAACCAGCAAGTCATAAACTGGAAGGCAGAGTAAGAAAGCCTGGCCCTGATGGGTGGTGTGAGTGTGTGAGTGTGTGTGTGTGTGTGTGTGCGTGATAGTTATGTGTGTAAGTGTGGTGTATGTGTGTGTGTGTATAGTGTGTGTGAGTGTGGTGTATGTGTGTGAGTGTGTGTGTGGTGTATGTGTGTGTGAGTGATAAGTATGTGTGTGTTGATGTGTGTGTGGTGTGTGAGTGTGTATATGTATGTGAGTATGAGTGAGTGTGTGTGTGTGTGTGTGGTAAGTGTGTACGGCAGTGATGGTGGACAGTGGGAGCAGAAGAGGGGCAGGCAGGACATACTCTGCCTACTCCCACAGCCCAGGGACATGGCCTGCAGGAGAAGGCCCACAAGTCTGCTTCCAGGTGGTTTTTGAGCACAAGGCCATTCTCTAGTGAACCCAGGGACAATAGACCATACAGTAAATTGCCCAGGCCAAGGCTGACCTTTTTTACAGCCGTCCCTGCAGACTCGAGAGCATTCTATAGCCCGCTTTAGCCATGGGCAAGCACAGTTCCCCATCCATTGACCTTGAGGATTTCCAAGGTCACACACAGCATCATCCTTACCAGGGAAGCAGATGCCACTTTTGAGTTCTCTTGAAGGTCACATGTGTCCATAGGCCTAGTTCCAGCCCAGGAAGCCACAGCTTGAGATGGCCTTTTTCTTCTCTCTGACCCTACCTGATGGGAGAGGCCCTCTGCAGCCTTGTGAAGGGAGTCAAAGCCAGCCATTCCCTACCAACATTCACAGGAGTCTCTTGCCCGCAGTTCTGTGCAGGCTATGGAGCCTCATGCCCTCTGCCCCTGGAACAAAACGAGACTGGCAGCTGATTCAGCGCATTGTCTAGAGCCCCAGCATGGTGTCATCACTGTTGTCTTTCATCTCTATTGGCAGAGAATCCTTGCCACTGGGGCCTCTGAAATGAGGAATGCATGCTGATCTGCCCGGGAGTGTGCGCTACAAGGTTAAGCGTGTTTGCCCAGGAAATGTGGGTAATGCTCTTATCATGTATGACCTTTACGATATGTGGAACACTGTCCGTGACAAAATCGCCACCATTAAAATGGTTTTCACACCAGGGTACCAGCCATTAATCACCATGCATGTGAGTGGCTGTGGGCACTGCCTGGGAAGTCAAGAGTCCCACAGCATATTCTAACCTGCTGCTGCTTCTGTGAGTCTCACCCCATTACAATCTGCAAGGTCTCACAGCATCTCCAGCATCCCTGCATAACAGTATCCACATAGCCTAATTTCCTGGCAGCCCTGAACCTAAGCATCTCCATATATCTCTATCATGACATCCCTGTGTCCCAAGCACTCTTGTATCCTGGTACCCCAGCATCTCAGTGTCCCTGCATCCAGGCATTCGTATATGCCCACATTCCTGAATCCTGGTATCTTAGCATCCTAGAATCCCAGCCTTTCCCCCACAGGAGTCCGGGGAAGGAGCTGCCTTCTCTGTGTCCTCAGCCAGGGGCCCCTTATTCTAAGGTTTCTTTGTGTTCCCAGCACTGACAAATGCTGAGCCTGCATAATTTAGCATTAACACACCACATCTGTGACAGCTTCTCTCCTCCTTTTCTGATCACACTGGAGTTGTTTTTCAGGACCATAGGCTGGCCCTGGGATAACCTGCTCTAACCTCACACTACCTCAGAATGTCCCACTATTGGGCTCAGGCTATGAGAACCCACAGGGGCACTTCCCAATCTAGGAGATTCGGAGCGTCTGCACAGGGACGTTCAGCTTTCTCCCAGAGAGACCAGAAACAAAATCAGGCCGTCTGATCCCGGGCTCTGTCGAACCTGGCCACACTCCATCAGGGGTTGGGTTTTCTGAGGTCATTAGGATACGATGAGGTCACTAGAACTTCCCTCTATAATGCCAGCATTCCACTACGGATGGGAGCACAGGAAAAGCCCATGTGTGCCCTAGGAGACAGAGTGTTCTCCACCTCATGAGGATGGGGACAAGGCTTACCCCAGCTCTCATAGGCCAGCAACCTTTGGTGACCACTGACGTTTTTCAAGCCTGACACTCTCCTCCATTTGATTTCTAGACATTTAGACAGAGGCAGAAAGCACCTCCAAGTCACCCTTCTCAAGAATATTGGTGACCTCAGCAGAGAGCCGTGAGCTGCCCCCCCCCCCCCCCACACACACACCAATAGCCAGAAGTGCCCACTCGAGGCTGGTGGCTAAGCCTGGGAGTGCTCCCCTCCCCTCTCCTTACCTGGATGTTCAAATTTATTTCAGGCTACATTTTAAAATTGCTACCAAAGGGAGGCTACCATGGAACCCAGGAGTTTCTTGGTACATAGTGGATGACATCTGGGCCATTTGTAACGATAACCAAATGTCCATTGCTATCCACAAACACATAGCACTGCTCGCACTCTGGGCCATTGAATGGATTTCTCCAGCACAGCCTGGCTGGGTCTGTCTTGGAAACACTTGGAGAGTGAGAGGGTTACCAGGGAGAGGGCAAGAGAGCATCAGTATATGCAGAGGTCTGCAGTGCTTCAGCTTGCTGACACTTCCGGGTACTATTCCTGCTTGGCAGAGTCTGCTTGGTGCCTTGACCCACGGCCCACTGCAGATACCTCAAGGAGGGGGGCAGCCTGGGACATCTTCAGGCATTTAGCCCAGCATGGAGACTTAGAAATACATTTTCATAATGGAGGGAAGAACTGGGCTGCCAGTGTGTGCTGGGAACAGGTGGTAAAAGGCCACCACTGTGTGAAAGGACAATTCCAGACCGGCATGGCTCCACAAAGTGTGGAGGGCTAGGGGTCTCAGTGTCGATGGTGCTTAGACAGGAGAGATGGGGTAAGGGAAGGCAGGGGCCACCTTGACCACCACACCCAGCTGTGAGCAAGAAGCAGTTGGAGCTACAGAGGTCTCAGAGCAGGGAATGAGGCAGAGTTAGCTTTTCTACAAACTGTTCTGGCAGTAGTATAAAAGGGTTAATACCAAAAGGACAAAGAACTCTTTGGGACCTGAACTCTTTACACTGAAGGATCAGAAAAGAGGCAAAGGCCGAAGCAATGACCGGCTCACTCACTGTCATGTCAGACAAGGGAGCAGAGAAGAGACTGCACTAGGTCTTCCATCCCAGTCAGTGAGACTACCTCATCTCTGGTCCAGAGCAGCCCTTCAGCACCCAGCTTCCTGCTGACCCCAAGCTAGGTATCAGGACACCACAGGGCAGCAAAGGGGGTCACTGCTGACTAAGACGGCAGGGTCAACCCCAACCAACCAGCTAAATGAATTCAGAGTGGTAATCATGACAAGATGGAAGCACCTCATTAATTTCAAGAAAGAGGTGAGGGAACAGAGGGCGGTGCTTCCCCCAAGGCTCATTGTTTGCTTGGTCCCAAGACGTCCGCACGTGATGTCTCATTGGGTCTAATTTAAGTACGTACATTTAATGGTTCAGTAAGTAAAACTGCCGGTGTTGTTTGGAGTGGTTTGTAATTTATGGGCTTTGCTGGCTCACTGATGGGCACCTATGATGGACTGGGTGGTGGCTGTGGCGAGCAGCCTTTCCAGTAGCTTAGGGAGAGAGCAAAGACAAATTGAACCCCAATATGCAGACCAGCAAGAGAAGACTGCCTTCCAACCCAGAGACACCAGGACCTCATGTGGCCTTGGATACCCCAGCAGACCCAGAGGTAGCCCAGGGAGCCTGCATCCTTCATGCCTTAGGTCTTAAGCTCATGATGATACAACCTATCCTAGAAAAACTGGGGATGTGGTTCAGATGCCAGAGCGTTTGCCCACTATGCATGAGGCCCTGGACTCATCCCCAGTATCATCGCCTGGTCACACAACTGCAATCCCAAAACCCAGGAGGTGGAGGGGGAAGATCACAGGTTCAAGGTCATCTTCAGCCACACAGTGAATTCTAAGTTAGAGACCCTGCTTCATTAAAAACAAACAAACAAAAAAAGGAAGTGGGGAAATGAGGAGGGAGTAGAAACGGGCCTCTGGGAAGGATCATCGCAAACAGGCACAATTCCAGGTACTTTCCACTCACTTGTGTCTGCACCAACATGATTCATCCCACCAGCTCGGACCAGCTCTGCACTCTGCCCTTTTCTCCCAGCAATTTCCCAGTCCCCAGCTCAATGGGGGCATGTGGCATGCCACAGGGACACTCTTATTGAGAGAAAATGAGAGAGCATTACTAAGCAACCAGTGAGCCAGGGGACCAAGGTCTGATGGGGGAGAGGCTAGGGTTTGCGGGGGAGGGTCTATTTGGACTTTCGGTTTATCCACCCCAAAGAGGATGAGGCAACCCCACATTGATGAGAGGCTCAAGGCTCTTCTGTGAAGTTAGAAGGTGAGAGAGCAGAGTGGGGGTCCTAAAATTTCCCCAGAGGCTAGCTCACAGATGTCCTGGAGCACTTCCTGGAGCACTGCCGGGCTGAGAGTTAAGAGCTTGAGCTTTGGAGCAGCGTGTCTTCCATCCCCTGATGGTTAAAGTCCATGATGTCCTTTCCTGTCACCTCTGTGGCTTCTGTTTGAGCTCCCTCTCCTCAGGTTAAAGAGAGAAGCTTTGTTGTCTTAGCCAGTGGTGAGCTGGGCCCTGGGGCCTTGAGGGGGCCAAAGGAAGGTGGGAGTCTGATATGGATAAGGTGATCCCATCCAGCCTCCCGGTGCAGAGGGAGCCCCTCCTCTGGGTCTGACTCACACATTGCTTTCAGCTTTCATTTCCCCCACCCCCTAGCTGCCCCCTACTCCCCCACCTCCCCCCACCCCTGCTTCCAGTGACTGTCCCTGGCAGGGTGGCTCTAAATAAGCATGGTTACCTCTCGATTATCCACGGTGAAAGGAATGCTTTGTAGATAATCTAAAGCCATTTTTCGCTTCCAGACCAGCATTACTGTACCCACAATCCTTCCTACCCCCCACGCAAATGGGGACACCCAAAGGAGATGCCTGCTTGTCTGCAAGTCAGCCTTGGGAAAATGCATTTTGCATAGCCAAGCTCAATAAGGATTCTCTGCCAAGGCCATCTGGCTGATAGTAGATGGGGCTTTGTGCTCCCCCGCCACCCCCTGCACCCCAACGACCCTGTCTGAAGCGCTGTTGCCCACTGACTAAGTGATCCCACCTCTGTGGGCTCCCCCAAGGTTCCTCATTTCTCAAGATAAGGGGACCAGAGACTGGCAGCCCTCTTGCTAGCCACCCCCAAGTCCTGCATCAGCTGAGAGCCACATTGTTGACAACATCCTCCTGACAAGTACACTGGATCAAAGGCTAGGCAAAAATCTGGCTGGCTGTGGTGGTGCATGCCTATAATGGTAGGCCATTCTCAGCAACACAAGGGGGCCAGCCTGGGCTGTATTCGACCTTGCCTCCAACAGCAGAAAACCAAACATCAAAATACTACTAATAAAAGGCTAGGAAAAGGGTCAGAGGTCAAACTTGAAAATGCTACAATGTGAGAGACACAGTCTTCTGAGCAAGAATCGTCACTGACAAGAACCTGTAAGGGTTAGGGAAGTGGGATCCCAGTGCACCGCTGGTGAGAATGTGAAACAGAACAGCTGAGTGGTCATATGACTGGCCGCATGATAGAGAAGGACAGAGCTGAAGAAATGGTTCCACAGGTAAAGACACTTGCTGCCTTGCCTGAAGACCAGAGTTTGACCCCCAAGGTCCACGTGGATCCACAGGATCACCGTCCTCTGAAAGTTGTATCTGGCTGGTCTCCATGGCTCACAAGTG
Organism: Sigmodon hispidus; assembly: GCA_004025045.1. Lineage (NCBI taxonomy): Eukaryota > Metazoa > Chordata > Mammalia > Rodentia > Cricetidae > Sigmodon > Sigmodon hispidus. The sequence goes on from PVIH01016830.1 coordinate 35,951, forward strand.
ATCTCTCTCACACACATCAAAGAGTACAGAAAATAAATAACCGAAACAGAAAACTGTATGTCATGTGTGTTTTAGCACAATAAAAATTATGTCCTCCACCCCTAACCTAGAAGGGAAGATCAACGTTGGGATTATAAATGTTTACTGCCATAATTCAAAAAGGCCAGGAAAGGCACATGTGACCAGTCAGTCTCTTTTCAGGCCCACTATGGGACCCTGGAGCAGGGGAAGCCAAACTAATAATAACAAAATAATAATATTAAACAGCTACGGGAATAAAATCATTTCTCAGGCTCACATGTGGATAATTGAGAGTTAACTCTTAATAAAATAATAAAACATAGGAGCCGTGGGAATAAAGATTACCTCACAGACAACTGCCAGAGACCATATCCATAAAGTAATGGTTTCCCTTTTTATTCCCCTCATTTTATTGAACAAGACATAATTGTAGACAGGCTGTTACTGGATTTCTAGGGGAAGGTAACTGTCAATCAAGATAAAACATGTCATCATTTGTGGATGTCCCAGCCTGACAAGGAGGTCCATATGGTCTGTGTGTGAGCGTGGGAAGTAGTGATTTAATGTCTTCACCAGCCAGGTAGACAGTGGAGGATCATAAGGGCCAGACTTCACAGACAGAGCTCTTGGCTACCCTCTCCTTCAGTGGAAAGCTCTACACAGGTGATGCCCACAGCCTAGAGATCCTGGAAGGACCCTTGACTGGAAAACTGTGGAAGAAAAATATAGGATTCTACCAGAAAGCCCTGCAGAGCCCAGGAAGGGAGAACTGTGTTCTATCAATTTTTGCATCCCTAAGGCCACTGCACCCATAAACCTCTCAACTTTGTAAGGATGCTTACTTACATCTAAGCCAAAGTGGGAGTCAAGCTGCCCTCTTTTTCATTATTTTGTGGATATTTTGCCTGTATGTGTGTCTGTGCACCATGTATGTGCCCAGTACCCTCAGAGACCAGAAGAGGGCATTGAGTTCCCTACAACTTGAGTTACAGAAGGTTGTGAGCCATCGTGTGGGTGCTGGGAATTAAACTCTCTACAAGAGCAGCTAGTGCTCTTAACTACCAAGCTACTTAATAGCCCCTGCCCCGCCCTCGCATTTGATAGCCCGGGCTGTCCTCAACTCCCCATGTAGCCGAGATTGCTTTAGACAGATGATCCTCTTGCTTCTGCTGCTCTGAATATTGGGGTGACAGGTGTGGTGATGTGTTACATAGTTAATAAAACCTGAAATAGCTCAGAGATTATACACACAGTCAAAACCTAGGCAGACAGCTCAGGAATTTCTTGATCCTTGAATACAAGGACAAACAGCTGAGATTCAATCACACACACCTTTAATCCCAGCACAGGGAAAGCCGGGAGTGGTGACCTACACCCTTTATCCTGTAACTCCAGAGATAAAACTTCCTCTGTTTTTGTGAGTTCAAGGCTAGCTACGAAATAGAGTAGTTCACGCCTTTAATCCTAACCTGAATGGGATACAGTTGATGAGAAGGCTATTTAAGGCCTTTTAGGAACCCAGCAGAGGCAGAAGCAACAGGCAGAAGTGACCAGGAGCGAGGCTGAGGAAGTTGCAAGACAGCTGGGTGAGAATTGACTGTGGTGTTTCCTCTCTCTGATATTTCAGGTTTTATTAAATATGTAACATCTTACCACAGATGGGTATGTGTTAACCAACACAGTGCTTGTTATCAGACCCGGGGCTCTGTGGATATGAGACAAGTGTTCCCCACACTGAGCTACACCAGGAGTTTGTTTCTGTGATTCTTCTAAAAACCAGAAGGTAAGAGATGCCCTTGAACCTTGACCCAGACAGTACTTGAGGAGTCTCTAACCATCTTACACCAGAAAGGCAGCATCTGTGGTTCCCTCTGTAACTAGGGCAGCTTTCATGGGTGACACCCTACTCCCCACATAACACAAACAGGAAACTTCAGCTCACACTTTCAGACCCTCAAGGCCCAGAAGCAGAAGACCCTGGAATAGAAAAATCCTTAATGGAGTGGCAACGGATCTCAGTGGATAAAGGCACCTGCAACCAAGTCTGATATCCTGATTTTGATGTGAGGCCACACAGAGAAAATCAACTCCCATGAATTGTCCTTTGACCTCTACATATGCCCAGGCACTTGTGTGCCCATATACAAACACACAAACAATAAGTAAATTAATTTGTACTCAATTCTTTAGAAAGCAAAGTCCTTGAAGCAGGCTTACCCTCACTTATCCCCTGCCCATCCTTTGTACCTGGGTCTCCCTCAAGACAACGCAGTCCAGCCTGAGGTGGCAATCCCTCCCTTCTTCATTCAGCATCAGTTGTGGCTTCTCTTTGGAGCCACACAGCTGCACACATGTGCACACAGGATGCTGTTCTGTTTTAAATACTGTCCATCTGGATGGAATCCCAAGTTCATAACGAGGGCTCATTTGACCTTGGACAGAAGCTTCTCTCAATCCCACACTCTCCCTAGTCAATTGGGGCTAGATGTCATCCCTTCAAGGACTCAGGAGCCTGGGGAACTTGAGGAATTTCTGAAGAGAGAGAGAGAGAGGGAGAGGGAAAGGGAGAGGGAGAGGGAGAGGGAGAGGGAGGGAGGGAGGGAGGGAGGGAAGGAGGGAGGGAGAGCACTCAACACACCCATGCACAAAAGTACACATTATTTCACACGCACACACAATTCCCACATGCTCACACACACACATTCCCATAAGCTCACACACACACACACACACACACACACACACACACATTCCCACATGCTCACACACACACATTCCCACATGCTCACACATACTTATGTCCAGTCTTCTCTTGGAGAAGCCCCCTGCCTGCACCTGCATCTCACTTCTTCCAGAAGTGATGGCTTTGCCCTCCTGTAACAGTCAGTCTACAGCGCCCTCTCCTTCATTTCCTCTTCCCTGTGTCCTGAGAGGGTCTGCTCTGCTTCCTGTTAGAACTCTTTGAAGCACCTTTCCCGCCACTTTAAAGGGTGACCTGACCCCTCTTTGTGGCTGTGGAGTCATGGGTAGAAAGCAAAGAAAGGGATGTGTACAGAGGGCAAGGGAGCAGGTCTCAGGGCCTGGAGAGCAAGGATTTGGTATCTCTTCTTCCGAGCTCTACCCCTCTGCTGCCCAGACCCTGAGCATCAAACCCTCAGCTAGCCGGCCATCTTCTAAAGCAGTCTCCTAAGCCCTCCTAATGTCCAACCCAAATCACTTCTAAAACAATATGACCCTTAGGTGTGTCTCCTTGTCTCTTCTTCTCTGGACACAGGCCCTCTTCCTCATAGTGCACCCCTCTGGGGGCCAGGGCATAGGCAGAGTGGGCAGGAGACTGAGCCTCGGCTCTCTCTCCTCCCCTCCCCGTTCAGCTTCCTGCTCTCTAGATCTGCTGTAACTGACATTTTCCATCTGACAGGTCCTGTTTTCCCTGCCTCCGGTTGCCAGGGCAACAAGTGGGGAGGACCACAGCCAGGGAGACTTTAACTGCCTTTTCAAGGCGCCCTGGACATAAACAGCATTTTCCATAATGGAAGCCCTCTGTCGAGGTTTTAAAAAGCCAAGCGATACAGAAAAGAAGGCTGAGGGAAAAGAAGGCTGGGCTGGGGCAAGGGACCTTCACTGGTCGTGTGAGAGGCAGAGAGGAGAGACCCACACCACCCCCTCCTGCTGCCTGAGCCCTGGCTCCATACACTGCTGCCCAGTGCCTTGTGTGACACCAGAGATCCCCACAGCCATGCCTCTGCCTATCTAAGTGAGGCACAGAGAATTCTAGAGTGAACCTCACCCTCTGGGTAAAAGATGCTGTCATAATGCCAGGGAGATGACTCAGTGAATAGTCTGCCTTGCAAGAATGAAGATCTGAGGTTCATCTCTAGCACTCAGATAAAAGCGTAGGCATGGCATGATAAAGTCTATACCCTGAGTTTTAGACGGTGGAGAATAGGATCTTTGGGGCTCACTAATGATCAGTAGTCTAGCCAATCAGTAAGAGACCTTGTCTCAAAAGTAAGGTGAAGAATAATTGTAAAAATATTTGCATCCTGAAATTTAGGGAAATAGCAGATATAAAGACTAGAGGATGGTCATGGCCCCCACGATCCCTGTGGCCTCCATGGCCTCCATGGCCCCCATGGCCCCTACAACCCCCGTGACCCCCATGACCCCTGTGGCCCCCACGGCCCAGATAACCTTTACTGGCTGCTTTATAACAAACAATACAGAGCTGAAGGAGTTTCTCAGTGGTTAAGAGTGTGCCTTGCTCTTGTCCAACATCTGAGTTCCATTCCCAGCACCCATCAGGTGGTTACAACTGACGGTAACTCCAGCTGCAGGGAATCTACTGCCACCTTCTGGACTCTACAAGCACCTGCAGTCAAGTGAACACACATATAAGCACATACACACATACATGCACATATACACATATGCACACATATATACATATATACACATACATATATACACATACACACACATATATACATGCATACACACATACATGCACATATACACACATACACACATATACATATATACACATACATATACACACATACACGCACATATATATATACATGCATACATACACACATATACATGCACATATACACACATACACACATATACATATATACACATATACACATACATGCATATATACACACATAAAAATTGAAACCAAAATACACACATTTTAAAAAGCTCTGCAGCCCAGCCCAATCTCTGCTTTCCTTCCAGTACTGAATGTTCAGCTCAGGGGCTCCCACACACACTAGACAAAAGAGCCATGAGCTAAATCCTCAGTCTCCTATCATTTCAATTCTCAAGCTGGTTCTTACAGCGTGTCCCACCAAACACAGCTTCACAGACTGCTAATTCACCAGTGGGTGTAAGGAGAGTTTCTGTTTTCTATCCTCAGTACCAAATGCATGAGGGGGGAGGGGGAGAGGGAGGGGGAGGGGTGAAGGGGGAGGAGGAAAGTAAAATTTGTGTAGAAGAGGTTCTGAGGGCCACAGTTAAGATTTGGTCAAAAAATAAACTTAAATTTTAAAAATTTGGGGCTCTTTCCTCAGTGATGTTGCTAGCCCACTTCCCTTCTTAGGGGTGTTACCCCAACCTCACGCCTGCCTTTTAAAATCTGTACTAGTGTTTTGCCTGTATGTATGTATGTGTACCGTGTGTGTGCCTGGTGCCCAAGGAGACCAGAAGAAGGTGTTAGATCCCCTGGAACTGGAGTTCTGGATGGCTGTGAGGACTTGACTCTCTGCAAGAGTAACCAGTACCCATAACCACTGCGCCATCTCTCCAGTGATGAGCTATTTCTTGTCCCTGTCTAAAAGACATGATGTTTTTCCTCTATCTGTTCCTGGTAGCTGCTGGGATTTTCGCCTAACCTATGTTCTCTCTAAACTCTAATAGAGTAGTCAGTCTTGGGCTTAGACTAAACATGACAGGACCCTGCCCCAAACCATGAGAGGCGGAGGGGTGAACAGGAGGCACAAGAGGGGCTGGGGTAAACATGGGCACTCAGTGGAAGCCAGGGACTTTGTGAAAGACAGACAGAGGCAAGGTTCTGGGCAGATGCCAGGACAGGATGGGTCCACCCCACCAGGTCCCAACGTTTGCCCAGGGCCCCCCATCTTGACTGTGGGACAAACTTGTCCTCTATGATCAGTCAACAACTTCTGTCTGGAGAGGCAGGCACCATTGGCAGTATGTGGATTTTTAACTCATGGTTTAGGAGTAGTCAGCCATACTTCTGGGTAGCCTATCCCAGAGTAAAGGGAGCCTTGAGGGTCTGGCTTGGATTTGAAGACCCCTCCTAGCCCAGGCATCATTGACATCTGTCAAGGAGTCAACTCACATGAGGCTGGGGGGTGCAGTTCAAGAATGTCCTCCAGACACCCCAAGAACACCAAAGCAGTCCCAGGGAAGGGAGGAACAGCTGGGAGCTGATCGCAGCAGGGGCTTTAAGGAAACATAAAACCTCTTGCTATTTTTTTCCCAGAAGCAAAGGAAGCTGACGTATTAGCATTAGGAATACCAAGTTCATCCGAGGAGACAGTGTGTATGGGGCGGGGAGGGGGGACAAGACGGGACACATTTCATCATCCAGGTGGCCAAATCCTACGGGAGAGGGATTACCATGTGTTTCACTTGCATTGAGTATTTGAATTTGCCAGAGAGTCTTCACTTTTATTTTCTTTACTACAACCCTGCAAAACAGGTAGAGGAAGAAAGGGAGCAGGCGGGAGGGAGGGAGGGAGGGAGGGAGGGAGGGGAAGCATGTTTCTGCCTCTCTTCAAACACACAGGGCTTAGCTCACTGAATGTGTGGCCCAGTGATTACAAAAGGAAACTGAGGCCTAAGGCGTTGGATCAGCAGTCCATGGGCTAGAGGAAGAAGAGACCCACAAGGGTCATCGGGACCTGTTTGTTTGTTTTTTTTTCATTTTGTATTTATCAAGAAAAACAGTAAAATGAATTTAAAATGCTGATAAGTTAACAATAACTATAAAGAAGATAAAAATCATAAGCATGACTTATCAAGGGTGGTAATGCAAATAATTTGCTACACATAAAATTACTTTGTGTTCAGCTTTCCCTTTGGATTTTTTTTTTTTTCCATCCCTGTATATCCCCATTCAAGGTTCCTTCCCCCTCCCGCCACATCAGGTCATTTTTTCTTCTCCACAACTCCCCATCCCCTCCCTGGGCAGGCAGCAGACAGTCCCATGGTCCCACTGATCGAATAATGCTTAGTTCAGTCTCCACTCCTGGCAAATCCAGTTTTGTTCCCCCTCCCTCAAGAGTGAATCAGGTGTTCCTAAAGGTGTAGTGGGATCCGAAGGGTCAGTCCAGGGTGTTTCTGATCCCAAGCTGTTCAGTGATTGTGGTTTGGAGCTTGGGCATGTTTGGCTTTTTTCTTGTTAGTTTGTTTAGAGACCACTAATTAGTGAGTACATCCCCTGTTTATCTTTCTGAGTTTGTAATACCTCGCTCAGGAGGATATTCTCCAAGTTCATCCATTTGCCTGCAAATTTTAGGATATCATTTTTTCTTACTGCTGAGTACTACTCCATTGTGTAGATGTACCACAGTTTGTTAATCCATTCTTCAGTTGAGGGGCATCTAGGTTGTTTCCAGGTTCTTGCTATTACAAATAATGCTGCTATGAACATAGTTGAGCTAATACCTTTGGAGTATGACTGTGCATCATTAGGGTATACACCTAGAAGTGTTATTGCTGGGTCCTTGGGAAGATTGATTCTCAATTTTCTGAGAAACCACCATATTGCATTCCAAAGTGGCTGAACAAGCTTACACTCCCACCAACAATGGAGGAGTGTTCCCCTTGCTCTGCATCCTCTCCAACACAGGCTGTCATCTGTGCCTTTTATCTTAGCCAATCTAACAGGATTTAGGTGGTATCTCAAACTTGTTTTGATTTTCATTTCTGTGATGGCTAAAGATGATGAGCACTTTTTTCAGGTGCCTTTCAGCCATTCGTAATTCCTCTGCTGAGAATTCCCTTTTTAGATCTGCACCCCATTTTTTGATTGGGTTATTCAAGGTTTTGGGCTCTAGATTCTTGAGCTCTTTATATATCTTAGAGATCAGTCCTCTATCACTTGTAGGGTTGGTGAAAATCTTTTCCCATTCTGTAGGCTGGCGTTTTGTCCTATTGACAGTGTCCTTGGCTTTAGAGAAGCTTCTTAGCTTCAGGAGATCCCACTTACTGATTGTTGGTCTTAGTGTCTGTGCCACTGGTGTTATATTTAGGAAGTGGTCGCCTGTGCTAATTCCTAGAAGTATATTTCCCACTTTCTTTTCTATCAAGTTCAAAGTGGCTGGGTTTATGTTGAGGTTTTTGATCCACTTGGATTTGAGTTTTGTGCAGGGTGACAGGCTCAGATCTATTTGCATTTGTCTACACACTTCTATCCAGCTATGTCAACACCATTTGTTAAATATACTATCTTTTTTCCATTGAATGTTTTGGGCCTCTTTGTCAAAGATCAGGTGTTCATAGGTTTTTGGGTTAATGTCTGGATCCTCAATTCTATTCCATTGGTCCACAAGTCTGTTTTTATGCCAGTACCAGGCTGTTTTTATTACTGTAGCTCTATAGTATAACTTGAAGTCAGGGATGG
>PVIH01016831.1:0-10372 GCA_004025045.1 Sigmodon hispidus
ATATAAATAAATAACTGTTTAAACCCATACAAAACACCATAAAAATAAATAAAAAATCAAAAACAACCAAGTTAAAAAAAAAAATAAAATTTACTAGTCACCATCCGTCCCCCCCAAAAAAAACATATAAAAATTCAAATAAGCCACAAACTACAAGCCACATAATAAATAAATTAATAAAAATAAATTAATCTAAAAAAACTAACTAATAATATACTTAAAATATAAACCAAACAATATTAAAATATATAAACATATAATTCATTTCTTTTAAAAAACAAAAGTCATAAGACACACAAACCAAGTTCCAAACCAACGCCACACATATGCCAAGTCACAAATCTCCAAAGCCAAACAAACACAAAAAAAACCTACTACAACATTATTCTTTCAAAGTCTGTTAAAAAATTATGTTGGGATTTTGTTGGAAATTGCTCTGAATCTGTAGATTGCCTTTGGTAAGACTACCATTTTCACTATGTTGATCCTAACTATCCAGAAATATGGGAGATATTTTCATTTTCTGATAACCTCTTCAATTTCTTTCTTTGGTGATTTAAAGTTTTGTCAAACAGATCTGTTGCTTCTTTGGTTCTAGTTACACCAAGGTATTTAATGCTATTTGCACCTATTATAAAGTGTGATGTTTCCTTATTTCTTTTTCAGCCCTTTTATCTTTAGTGTATAGGAGGTTTACTGATTTCTTTGAGTTAATCTTATATCCTGCTACATTGCTGAAGGTTTTTATCAGCTGTAGAAGGTCCCTGGTAGAATTTTGTGGGCCACTTAGGTATACATTCATATCGTCTGCAAATAGAAATAGTTTTATTTGTTTTTTACCAATTCGTATCCCCTTAATCTCCTTTTGTTCTCTTATTGCTTTAGCTAAAACTTCGAGAAATATGTTGAATAAATTAGAGAAGTGGGGACAGCCTTGTCTAGTTACTGATTTTAGTGGGATTGCTTTGAGTTTTTCTCCATTTAGTTTGATGTTGGCCATTGGCTTCTTGTAAATCGCCTTTATTATATTTAGATGTTTTCCCTGTATTCCTAATCTCTCCAGGACTTTTATCTTGAAGGAGTGGTGAATTTTGTCAAAGGCTTTTTCAGCAACTAAGTAGATGATAATGTGTTTTTTCCTTCAATTTTTTATATGATGGATGACATTTACAGGTTTTTTTTTTCTATTGAACCATCCCTGCATTTCTGGGATGAAGCCTACTTGATCATGGTGAATGACTTGTTTTTATATGTTGGTGGATTCAGTTTGCCAGAATTTTGTTGAGAATATTTACTTCAATGTTCATGAGGGAAATTGGTCTGTAATTATCTTTCTTTATTGTGTCTTTGAGTGGCTTAGGTATCAGAGTTATTGTGGACTCATTAAAAGATTTTGGCAATATTCTTTCAGTTTCTATGGTCTGGGACAGTTTGAGGAGAATTAATATTATCTCTTCTTTGAATGTCTGGTAGAATTTTTCACTACAACCATCTGGGCCTATACTTTTTTGTATTTGGGAGACTTTTAATGACAGCTTCAATTTCTTTTGGTATTATGGGTCTGTTTCCGTCTTCAATCTGAACTTGATTTAATTTTGGTAAATAGTACCTGTCAAGAAAGGTGTCCATTTCTTCTAGGTTTTCCATTTTTGTAGACTATATATTTTCAAAGTATGACCTGATAATTCTCTGAATTTCCTGGGGGTCTGTTGTTATATCCTCATTTTCATTTCTGATTTTGCTGATTTGGATACTATTTCTCTGCTTTTTGGTTAGGTTGGATAAGGGTTATCTATCTTGTTGACTTTCTCAAAGAATCAACTTTGATTGGTTCATTGATTCTTTGTATTGTTCTTTTTGTTTCAATTGTATAGATTTCAGCTCTAAGTTTGATCATTTCCTGTCATCTACTCCTTCTAGGTGAGTTTGCTTATAATCATTTGAGTACTTTCAGCTGTGCTGATAGTTCTTTTGTGTGGAATTTTTCTAGTCTTTTCATGTAAGCCTCTAGTGCTACGAATTTTCGTCCTAAGATGCCTTCATTGTGTTCCATAAGTTTAGGTATGTTCTAGCTACATTTTCATTAAATTCTAGGATGTCTTTGATTTCTTTCTTAATTTCTTCCTTGACCCAGAGGTTGTTCAGTTGTGTGGTGTTTACTTTCTATTAGTTTGTAGGCTTTCTGTGAATTTTGGTGTTGTTGAACTCTCACTTTAGAGCATTGTGATTTGATATGGTGCAAGGAGTTATACTCATTTTTTTGTTCTTGTTGATATTTGTTTTATGACCTAGTATGTGGTCAGCTTTAGAGAAAGTTCCATGGGGTACTGAGAAATATTTATATTCCGTTTCGTTTGGGTGAAGGGTTTGGTACACGCCAACTAATTCCTTTTTGGTCATAACTTCTGCTAGATCCCATATTTCTCTGTTGAGTTTCTGTCTGGTTGATCTACATAATGGTGATAGTGGGGTATTGATGTCTCCCACTATTAGTGTGTCAGGTCTGATATGACTTTCAATTTTTATAGCTAGTGTCTTGAATATTGGGAGTTCAAAAAAGGAAACCTGAGAATGCTCTCATCATTCTAGAGTAACCATGTTCAACAAGAACGAACCTATCAGAGAATGTGTTACCTTTTTTTTCAGAAGATGGCCAAAACTGTAGACCTGTTATGAAAAAATATAGTCAAGTGCTATTCTTTGAATGTCATTTACTAAAAGCCAAGACCGTTTAATTTGTATTTTTTTCTCTCTTCTGATTTGTTTTATATACCAATAACTTTTTATGAATTCTTTCCATTGTACTTAGAATATCTAAACAATTAGCATATAACTTATTGTAATATTGCTATTTCCTTTTTTTCTTTTTCCTTTTCTTGTTTTAGTGTTAGTAAGCTTCCTACTTACACATGCCATTATATTTTGGAGAAATTATGTATTAAAATAAAATTTAAAACATTCTTTCTTACTGAATTTTGTTAGTATTGCTAATAATAATTTTGCTGGTTTACCAAACAATCCATTTATTTTTTTATTTCACCTATATGTTCATTAATATGTATTTTTTCTAATTTAACATAAAATATAGATCATTTAAAATTTTATCTTTTTAATATTTGTTACTCATAATTTTCATTCGTTTACAAAATTCAGTTTGAATTAGTAAGTTTTCATTTTTATTTTTATTTTATTTTAGATTTTGCTTTTGACATTTCCTATTATACTTTAGTTATCTTAGTTTGTGGTCTTTAATCATATTTATGAGTTTTTCAAACTTCTTATGATGTTGATGATATTTTGTTTGACTATTTTTGGAAACTTACTCTACATGATTTAATTCCTACTGTATTTATGAGGGTGTTTTCCATGGTCAGACATATACCCAATTATTAAGAACATTCTAGCATTTTAAAAAACAATGCAAATATTGTTAGCAGAATATTATATAAATTGATAAAATGAGCAATAACTTAAGAATTGAACTGCCACAAAACACACTTAACATATAAACATCTGAATGGGGTTCTTGTCTTAACTCTTGAGGATAACTGTATATACAAGCTCAAATGTCTAGTTCTTTTTAAAGCTGTTACATTTTGAAAGGTAAGTTAGGTGACCTAGGAAGCAGCTCCTTCTAATTGCTCAACTTTTGAAATCCACAGAAACTCATGAGGTTCCCACATGAGTTCCCAATAATAAGCAGATATCCTCATGGTTACTATGGGACTTTTAACAATTCATAGAAATTGAAGTACAGGTCTCAGAAAAAAAATGCCTCATCAAATCATTGGACAGTAAATGACAGAATCATATCATGTTTTGGTGTTCTAAAGGGTCCATTAATATTAAATTCTAAATATTTCTGAGCTCCAGAATAGTAGAAGTATGAACTCTGCCTCACAAATAGGGAGTGTTTGTTAGCTTAAGACATAAGTGCAATGTAAGTCTTTACCAGATGGTTAAAATCAAATATTTCTATAAGGAACATTCAAATAGTATTAGTTATAGAAGTATTTAGGTATTGGGCCTTTCCACCTTAAAGAATACAATAACCCTTAAGTTTCTCTGTGTGATGACAAAGTCAAAAGACTGAACCAGGTGCACAAGGTTCTATATAATCACTATTAACTGGTACTACATAGAATGGCTTTCTCATTTCTCACAGTATGTTAGAAATTTTAGAGAAATTAGTGAAAGCAAAAGTAAAGGGTTTGAAATTATGTTCAGCCACTTTGGAATGCAGTATGGTGGTTTCTCAGAAAATTGAGAATCAATCTCCCCAAGGACCCAGCAATACCACTTCTGGGTGTATACCCTAAAGATGCACAGTCATACTCCAAAGGCATTAGCTCAACTATGTTCATAGCAGCATTATTTGTAATAGCAAGAACCTGGAAATAACCTAGATGTCCCTCAATTGAAGAATGGATTAACAAACTGTGGTACATCTACACAATGGAGTACTACTCAGCAGTAAGAAAAAAGGATAACCTAAAATTTGCAGGCTAATAGATGGATTTGGAGAATATCCTCCTGAGTGAGGTATCACAAACCCAGAAAGATAAGCAGAGGTTGTACTTACTCATTAGAGGACTCTAAACAAACAAACAAAGAAGAAAAAAAGCAAAGCATGCCCAAGTTGCAAGCCACAACCACTGAACAGGTTGGGATCAGAAACACCCTGGACTGACTCCTTGGATCCCACTCCCCCTAGAGAAACACCTGACTCAGTCTTGAGGTTGGGGGGAGAAAAATGGATCTGCCAGGAGTAGAGACTGAACTAAGCAATACTGGGACAGTGGGAACATGGGACTACCTGTAGCCTGCCCAGGGAGGGGATGGGGAGTTGTGGAGAAGAGAGAATGAACTGATGTGTTGGGAGGGGTAAGGGACCTTGAAAAAGGATATACAAGGATAGAAAGTGTGACTTCTTTGTTAATAATAATAATAATAATAATTAAAAAGAAAGCTAAAAAGGTAAGTTTAAAGGCATATAGTTTAATTTTTTAAAAAAAATAATTCATAAAATAAAGTCTTTTTCCCCCCATGGATCCCTTGGCACTCCCTCTCTTTGCTCTCCCAGTCAGCCCTAAGCCTCCCTACTCCCCATCCATTATCCCGTCCCCAAAAAGTGCAAGAAGTCCCAAGGTGAATCACCTCAGCATCTACTCCAGGCAGGTCCAATTTCCTCATCCTAATGTCAAGACTGGGTTAGGTGTTCCCCTGGAGGGAATGGGCTCCAAAGTGCCAGTCCATGCATAGAAACACAGTCTGATCCCTCTGAAGAGGCTCCACATACTGCCCATGTCAGTGGATAGGTGACTGTCCTTGGAGGGCATAGTTCGTTTTCTTGCAGGTTTCCCAGTAGCTGTTCTTAATTTAATGAGCTTCACACTGCTCCAGCCAGCCATCACTGTGGGAATTTTCCTCATAAGCCCTATCCCCTTGCTCATGTAGATTCTTCTCCCCAGCTCTCAGCTGAATCAGGAGCTCAGCCCAGTGCTAAGCTATGTATCTCTGCCTTTATCTCTATTCATTGGTGTATGTAGGTTCTGCAGTATGACAGATTCTCAGAAAACTAGGAATCAGTCTCCCCAAGCATCCAGTAATACCACTATTGGGCATATACCCTAAGGACACACATTCACATCCCAAAAGCATTAGCTCAGGTATATTCATAGCACCATAGTTCGTAATAGCAAGAACGTGGATACAACCTATGTATCAATGGAAGAATGAATTAACAAACTGTGGTATATCTGTGACAGTGAAAAAAAATGATATTCTAAAATTTGCAGGCAAATGGATGGATTTGGAGAATAGCCTCTTAAGTGAGCTATCACAAGCCCAGAAAGAAAAACAGGGGGTGTACTCACACATTAGTGGGATTTAAACAAAAAGCAAATAACATCCAAGCTGAAAACCACAACCCCTGAGAAACTTGGGATCAGAAGCAACTTAAGAAAGACATCCACAGATTCCCCTAGGAAGAGAAAATAGAGGTCTTCCTAGCTTCCTGGGAGCATAAGGGGCTGCAACCAAGAAGATGTGGAAATGAATCATGAGAAAAGGAGATGATTGAGTGAGAGGACCAACAAGGAAGGAGAAATAAGAGAGATGGAGATCTTAATAGAGGAAGCCAATTTGGGTTTGGAAAAAGACTGGATACTAGGATAATTTGCAATGTCCCTTTCTTAATCAACTTTCTCTTTCCTAATATCTGTGATTACTTGTACACCTAAGTCATATCTGAAGAAATTCCTGATTTGCTTCCATGTTGATTTATCCCAGAAATTCTACTTTAGTCTGATTTCTGGCTACTCTGAGTATGAACTCTACAAAGATCTGCTCAGATTGCACAGTTATATTTTTCCTTTGTTGCCTGTGACCCTATTTATTAGTGTGTAGATTTTTTTCTGTCTTCTGTGTTAAGAGTGTCTGGGAATCACAGCAGCACTAAATGCTTGATGATGTCCCAAGTAAACATTTAACAGAATAATCAAGAGAATGATATTGAAGTAACTTTCTAATTACTAACTACTAAAATAGGTTGTGGAGGTACAGGCTTATAACAACAAGTGAAGAAGATTAGACAGTGGGAACTCTTGGGACCATGCAGAAGTACATAACAAACCGTGTTTTAAAGAACAAGTCAAAAAGATAAAGTAATATATTTCTGTTGTAGATTGTTTATTTGACACGTATCTTTTGAAAGTTCTGAGATACCTTGAGCAACAAAAATATTTAGTAAACTAAAGAGAGATTTTAGGTAATCTCCATAGAAAGTCTGGGTATTAGTAAAATTCAGTACTAACTGAAATAGGTTTGCATTTTAGGATATAATCTCCTAGGATGCCAACTAACTATTGAATTCATCACAAAGGCCAATTATGTATCTGTTATGACAATATTGATGTGAAATATATACAATTTTGACAAAAGATATTTTGAGAAGCAGAGAAGGAAAGCACTGATTTTCTTACAACATAATGCTCTGTTCCTCATTTATTAAAACATCTTGTAGCACTATCTGAAATTATTTTCATCATCTAGTTTTGCCTCTGATGCTTGGTTACCATTAATGTTTGGAGTTGACATGGTTAAAGTGCATGCTATGAATGAATGTTTCTGAAAAGAACCACAACAACAAGCAAACCTTCAGCAAGGAGAGAGTGACTGGGAGGGGCAGGAGGAGAAAGGGGGTTTGAACAAAGGGATACAAGGTTAAATTGAGAATTTATTCATAATAAAATAAAGGAGAAAAAAGAACAGTGATATGAAGAAGATACAAGTTTAAAACCAACTTGTGAACATGGCATGTTTAACAGAAATTTGTGTTTGACCTAATCTTTGGAGCATTTATGTAAGTCAATTGAGTTGTAGAAAAGTGGCCCCTAGTTGTCAGATACTAAAAGGATTAGGAGTATTATCAGCATGCGAGACATATAGCAGTAGACTTCTTTCTATTTGCTTTTACTGGTAATGTAATGTGTTCCAATATATTTGAAACATGCTTTAACTTATGACTTTGTTATTACTAGAAACATTTAATTATTATTACTATGAAACATGGTACTTGGGATTATCTAAATCTATGTTCTTGAATGATAGTTCTTTATGTTTGGTTCTGGACTACGCTTCTCTTACTCCCTTTGCACTGAGAATTGTGTTTTTAAATCAATATAACAAAGTGTAATACAATGAAATAAAGTAGAAAAATCTTTAGAACCATCTGAAGTCATGACATATTCTATTTGAGGATAAAGGAGATAAAAGTTTTAGAAGAAGCAGCAAAAAAGAATATGTTAGTAAGTACTAAAGACTGGGAATTTATAGAGGTGATACAAAGGAAAGTTCCACATTTGTATTATCATGGATCTCTAGGGCCACCCAATTCATGAAATGATGAACTAAATATCTAGTCGTTGTGCTAAGGGTCCTACTAACACTTATAATTTTATTTTAAAAACAGTGTGTCTTTACCTTGTTAAGTTTTCTTTTTAATTATAGGTGTCTTAGTCATTAAGCATGTGAAGCATGAAGGAAATATATTGCTTTTCCACTCCCCTGTAATAATCATGTTACTTTAAGAAATATCAGTTAAGGTAATCACTACTCATTTACTGTTGCATTAGGAAGTCAGCTGTCAATCTCTGAAAATAATATTCATTTATTAATAAATATCTATTATATTTTCTTAGTTTTTAATCTTTGTACTTTTTTATTATAAGAGTAGATTTATTTTATTAATTCTACTTGAAGGCCACAACTCTGTTTCTGAATCCTACCACCAGGTATTACCAGTTTCAAATATATCTAGTTATTATCTCTTCAAATATACATTCTTCTGTACTTACTTTTGAGCTTTAAATGTATGTAATTTCCTTCTCATAATGATTATAATATATCTCATTCTTCTAATTTTCCAACATTTTATTTCACTTGGCTTCAGCCATGCAGTGTTTTCCAAAAAGCGATATCATTTCAGAATTAAGTTAAACATGGTGCCACACGCCAGTATTCCTATTTAAGAAGCAGAAAAGAGACTGAGAGCTGCTTGAACTATATCATAAGACCCCTGTCTCAAACAAAACAAAACAAAAACAAATAATCTGGCTGGCCAAACAAAACCAGTTTTTAAATTTTTTTTTCCACAGGCGTTAGTGAACTTTTTAAAAACATTAATGTAAACTATTTTTCAACTGTAGTATTTTTTTGAGTTAATAAATGTTTTTTCCTAAAACACATGTTCAATTTTGACAGCCTTTTGCAAAAAATGTTACAAAAGATTTCAGGCTCTAACACTCTCAGGAAACATCATGCACATTTATATACCTATACAAACATGCTGATATCACATAATGAAAATTAAAATAAATTTAAACAAACATCTTTTCTTTTATAATTTTTTCTCTTGTAGGCATTTATTTCTGTAGAACAAATTTGGAGACATGTAACTGCTTATTAGAGTTTTTCTTCTTCATCATCTCTTCCTATAAGAGAAAGCAAGGCTACAGTCCCGAAGTCAGAGAAATCAATCTTTAAAACTTTATACTATAGTTTCTAAAGATTTAGGAAATGTTGTCCTGCTGAAGAAAATATGACACTGGAAGTAAGCTTGGAAAATTTACATCTACAAATTATTTCCAGTTCCTACTATCTGCATCATGATGCAGATTAAATGTGTGAGTTCTTAGCTTCCTCCTTTAGCTCTCATGATTGACGCTTATTGTCAAACAACTTTTATGGTTATCCCATATTCCTCTGGAACCAAGGGCCAAAATAAACTATTAAGTTGACCTAGGCATTATATCACAAAAGAAAAGTAGCTAGCACAAATCCATACATTTTTACACCTGAGTTAGTTATTTTATGTAATGGAAGATAAGTACAAAATTTAAAAGAGTTCATTTACCAATTAAATTTATAGTTAAAGTGTTAAAGCATTGGGGTAAAATATACCCTGACTATCAGAATTCTGGCTATACTTAAAGTTAGGAAAGAAAGGTACCCTGGATATCCACAGTTGTGAAAATTGCTGGGAAGTTGGGACATGCCTGAAGATGTGGAAAGGTTTTGTGGAAACCAACAGCTCTGGAGAGAAAGATAACCTGACCACTGCAAATCAGGCTAAACCTGAAGCTATAAAGCAAAGGCATCTTGGGATTGTATTTTTCATTTTGTTTTTTGTAGCTGTCCTACAATTTTATTACTGGTTATTTATTTGAAAAGTGACTGAGCGTGACTCCGGGACTCCATGGTGTCCAGGCTGGAGTGGAAGTCAGACATCTTCAGGCAGTTAGGATCTCAGGATCCCAGATCCAAAGCAGAGTGGGAGGTGAGCAGGTTCCAGCCCCTGGGCCTTCCTGGGACCTCATCCCAGAGGCCATAGACACAGTCCTGGATTTGACCTCATGGCCAGGCCTGCACTGGTCCAGCGCTGGAAGAAACATTCCCCAGCAATCCCAGGGGTCACATCACAGATGTCCTGCCCTGCCTCCAAGGCAGGCTGTGTCATCACAGAGGGATGGACAGCTCTCTGAACACCATGGTCACCCTGTGGTGTCTGGGGCAGAGTGGGAATTAGATATCTTCATCTGTAGCTGAGCCTAACGTGGCTTGAGGAGCTTTAAATTCTATTTTATTTTATGTTTCATGCATTTTAGAGAAAAAAGTTTTTTTTTCTTTTTTTGTTTCTTTATTTTTATAATACGAATAAAGTCTCATTTTTTTTATCCATGTATCCCCTTGTTCAAACTTCCTCCCCTCTCCTGTCTCTCCCAGTCACTGTCTCTTCTCCCTATCTCCTTATATTCTCTCCAGCAAGGGCAGGAGGTCTCAAGGTCCCTATGTGGCTTAGTTCAGCATCCAT
>PVIH01016831.1:10472-44170 GCA_004025045.1 Sigmodon hispidus
TTTTTTTTTTTTTTTTTTTTTTTTTTTTTTTTTTTTTTTTTTTTTTTTTTTTTTTTTTTTAGCTATCCTGAATGTTTTGCTTTTTTATATAAAGTTTGATGTTGATTTTCAAATAAACAATAAAAAATAAGAAAATAAACAAAAGTCAATGATTGATTTCCCTAGTGTATAAACTACTGATGGAATTGTTTTTATTATCTTCTTTTGTTCTTAGTGAGTAAACCCAGGGCTCTAGGCATGACATGAAATCTGGCAATCACTGAGCTACATATCTGGATCAGCATATCAGCATTCTCTCTCTCTCTCTCTCTCTCTCTCTCTCTCTCTCTCTCTTTCTTCTATCCCCCTTTTCTAACCAATAATCTTCTGTCTGTTTGGTCATATTTTGCTGGTGACAGAACTGATCTTTTCATTACAGCTTTCTTATTGCCTTTCCTTTGATATTTTAAATTTAATCAAAATTGTTATCATGACACTATTTAATGACTATAAAATAGACAATAAAATGATTATCTATAAGAAAAATTTGATTCATATTGTGAAAAACACTGACATATTTTATTTACTGCATGATTTATGCTATTATACTGTCCACCCTATTCCTAGCAGAAGGACATGAAAGAGTCTCAATGACTTTTGCAAGCACATCGAATAGAATCTACAAGGTGATGTATTAGCATGTGTTTGTGTGTTTGCACATATGTGTATATGTGTGCTTAGTGGTGTAAGTCTATGAGAAATCTGGAAGTTGACCTATTCATTCTATATTTTTCTCTTTGAGACTGGGTTTCTTTCTGAATCAAATTTTATTATTGTTTCTGGATTTGCTAGTGAAGTCTTATCTGAGATCCAGAACGTGGCTGACAGATTTACTTCACGATACTTTAATTTTTGTGTGAGTGTTAAGGATCTACAATTATATTCTTGGGCTTTTATAGAAGTATTTTAACCACCAGCCCTCTGCCTAGACCCTCTAGTGATTTATGAATAAAGTCTTTAATGGCTGAATGTCAATTCAACCTGGCAGGCTGATGTGGATATTTAATCCAATATATAGCCTAAAGAATAGGACAGATCACTAAATCAAAAAAGCAGTAAATTGTAGCAAATTTGAGAGCTTTAATTGAAGAAAAACACATGATTTGTAACTCTTTTCCAAAGCATAATCCTCATGCAGTGAAGTAAAATTATTCTTTACCCAGTCAGTAATCTTGGTCATATAAATGGCATACGACAATCAAGTTCATCAGCTGTCAAAGCTAGATGGCCCTTAACTTGAAAGTATTTAACATGTACTCAGACAGTTATATTTTCTTAAAAGTCTTTTGTTTAATCTCTCCCATTTTTATTATACTCAATTGTTCCTCAACAATTGAATACTTTATATTATTCATTTTATTAATATAGCTTTAATTAACAATAACAATTTGAATGAGTATTTATGATAGCTTGATGAAATTTTCACTGTGTAATCCAAACATTCTAAATTTAAACTTTGTGAATGATCTTGATAAATCAATTATATTTAAAAAAATAGAATAAAATATTTTTTACATATCAGAAAACAGCTTTTATTTGATGTATTCACTAGCCCATAAAGTAGGAAAAAGTACAGTTTTTAAGATTAACATATAAAGATGAGCTTCAGTAATTTTAAGGATGGAAATTATTCATACAAGGTTTAAATGGAACAAAGACTTGATGGTGAACAGTGTTGATTCTTTTTTTTGCATTTTGTGAATAAAATTTATTTTATTATATTTTTATAGAATAAAGTCTTTTTTATCCATGTATCACCTTGTTCCAAATTCCTTCCCCTTCGCAAACCATCCTGGTATTGATTATAACTTAACTATCATTTATTACTATCTCTATGATAATTATATAAAAGAATAACTTAAAACTAACATCTTAGAATACAGAAAGTAGTATTCTGTTTATCAACCTACAATGTTTCTTAATGGAGCTTTAAAAGTCTGGTCTTCTTGTGGAATAAGCTTTTGTTGTTCACTGGTTATTTTGGTTAACATGTTTTGGTTTTGAAATAAAGAGAAAGAACACGAAGTTGGGTAGATAGGGATGTGGCAGGATCTTAGAGAAGTAGTAGGGTAAGGAAAGAATTTGGTCAAAATGTGCTATATTTTAGTTTTAAAATGGTCTTCAAAAATATCTTAATTTTACTTTAAGAATATATATGTTCAAATGATGGCTTTCAAGGGAAACATCACACTTTATAATAGCTGTAAATAGCATTAAATATCTTGGAGTAATGATAACAAAGAAGTAACAGAACTATTTGACAAAAACTTTAAATCACTGAAGAAAGAAATTGAAGAGGATGACAGAAAATGGAAAGCTCTTCCATGCTCCTGGATAGGTAGCATGAACATAGTACACATAGCATTTCTACCGAAAGCAATCTACAGATTCAATGCACTGCCCATCAAAATTCCAACACAATTTTTTACAGACATTGAAAGAACAACACTTAATTTCATTTGGAATAACAGGAAAGCCAGGATTGCCAAAACAATTTTGCTCAACAAAAGAACATCAGGAGGCATCACCATCTCTGACTTCAAGTTATACTATAGAGCTACAGTCATAAAAACAGCCTGGTACTGGCATAAAAATAGACTTGTAGATTAATGTAATCGAATTGAAGATCCCAAAATAAACCCAAAACCCTATGAACACCTGATATTTGACAAAGAGGCCCAAAATACTCAGTGGAATAAAATAGTATCTGTAACAAATGGTGTTAGCATAGCTGAATGGTTGTGTGTAGAAAACTGCAAATAGATCCAAATCTATCACCCTGCACAAAACTTAAATCCAAGTGGATCAGAGATCTCAACCTAAACTCAGTCACACTGAACCTGATAGAAAAGAAAGTGGGAAATACCCTCCAACTCATTGACACAGGTGACAACTTCTGAAATATAACATCAGTAGCACAGACACTAAGAATAACAATCAGTAAGTGGGTTCTCCTGAAATTCAGAAGTTTCTGTAAAGCCAAGGACACAGTCAATAAGACAAAACAACAGCCTACAGAATGAGAAAAGATTTTCACCAATCCTACAAGTGACAGAGGACTGATCTCTGAAATATATAGAGAACTCAAGAAACTAGAGCCCTAAATCTTGAATAACCCAATCAAAAAAAATGGGAATTCTCAGAAGAATTACAAATGCCTGAAAAGTATTGAAGGGACTTGCTCTACAGACAGCACTTGGTCCCGGAACTGGAATCCGATCAGAACAAAATTTTCCCTGGTAAGGATTCAGGCACTGGGGCCTGCTGACCCTACCTCACTTTTGGGCGGAGTCTGAGTCTGATTTTCAGAGTCCTAAGTCCTTCTCTGTTGGAGTAGTTGGAGGCTGGCTTGCACTGCAAGATCCCTTGTCTTAGCAGCAGCTGGGGGGACCCTGAAAGCCAAAGTTTATGTCTGTCTGCTACTGAGTGTGTGGGGACATGCTCCACAGACAGCACCTGGTCCCAGAACAGGAACCCAACCGCCTGAAAAGTACTTGAAACAGTGCAGGACATCTTTAGCCATCAGAGAAATGCAAATTAAAACAACCTTGGGTTACCACATTATACCTGTCAGATTGGCTATGACACAGATGACAGCCTATGCTGGAGAGGTTGCAGAGCAAGGGGAACACTCCTCCATTGTTGGTGGGAGTGTAAGCTGGTTCAGACATTTTGGAATGCAGTATGACAATTTCTCAGAAAACTGGAAACCAATCTCCCCAAAGATCCAGCAATACAACTGCTGGGCATATACCATCAAGATGCACATTCTCACTCCAAAGTCATTAGCTCAACTATGTTCATAGCAGCATTATTCATAATAGCAAGAACCTGGGAACAACCTAGATGCTCCTCAACTGAAGAATAGGTTAACAAATTGTGGTACATCTAGACAATGGAGTACTTACTACTCAGAAGAAAGAAAAAATGATATCTTAAAATTTGCAGGCAAATGGATGGATTTGGAGAATATCTTCCTGAGTGAAGTTTCACAAACTCAGAAAAATAAACAGGGGATGTACTCACTCATTAGTAGACTTTAAACAAAAATAGCTAAGCATGTCCAAGCTGCAAAACACAACCCCTGAACAGCTTGAAATCTGAAACATCTTTTACTGGCACTGTGGAGCCCATTCCCTCTAGAGGAACATATGAGTCAGTCTTGATGTGGGGGTAAGGAAAGCAGATCTGCCTGGAGTGGATGTTGAACTAAGCCACTTTGGGACCTTGAGACCTCCTGCCCTTGCTGGGGAGGAGGTAAACTGAAGGAGAGAAGAGTGAGTGACTGGGAGGGGCAGGAAGGGGAAGGGTGCCTGAACAAGGAGATACATGGGTTAAAAAAATGTACCTTTTTTCATAATAATAATAACAATAATAATAATATTAATAATAAAGAGTAAACAGACAAAAATGCAGTTGTAAGGAAATTAGAAACTGCTTGTAAAAAAAGGATAGCACACTTATTTTAAAGTTATGTTTTTAGGCTCAAAGTTTTTTGTTTTTCTTTTATAAAATTGAAATGCTAATTATTTGGCAGAGTATTTCTCTTCATATTGTCTCTAGACAATATTGAACAACTATTAACCTGGCAGTTTTATAATCATTTATAACTGTGTAAAATTAATTCTTTTTACTATTAAAAAATAACAGACAGTTTGGGAAAGCATAAATAACAGCAAAGAACTTTTCTAATGATACATGAAAACTACTAAGGTAGAAGCTTCCTAGTATCATATACATGTATACATAAACATATACATACATACACATATGCATATATATTTATAAAAACAAGGATTTTAAGTATAGTTACTTTATAATGGTTTTTAGGTGGGGGTGGGCCAATGGCTTTCAAAGATACCATAGGCTATCCAATACAAGCCTAATCTCTGGTATGAATTTTCTTTTTTAGAGCTTTTGGCAAATGTGGTTGCTTAGACACTTCCAGACATTACAGATAATTACCATGTTCTTTGTTACTTCCTTGAACTTGATGATCAGATGATGAACTATTGCAAAAGATTTGCATCTTGGAACAGGGAAAAGTAAGCTTGTACTGACCTGGGGCATTAGATTTTCTGTTTAATTTTCATAGAGATGGAAAGTATCATTAATGCTACTGGAGAAGAAAAGTAACCATCATTCTCAATCAGCTTTGAACACTACCAGCTACTTTGAGGATAATCTGGAAAAGATAGATCTATCATTTCAATAGTGGATTAAATGTTAGGGGAGGAACTAACAATGTCTGAACTATATTTAAAGCCTGTTCTAAAAGTCAGAAGGCATCTCTATTACTGTTAGTTGATCTAAGAACATACATATAGGTGGAACATATACCCTATGGAAGAATCTACCATAATTATTCTATAAAATAGTTGTAGTATTAGAGCAGTTTTAATATTAAGCTGACTCCTAAATACTTGTTATTATAGCTATAGATTACCACATCTCTGAGCACTTGTAGAAGGTTCTTTTAGCTGTAGATAGTAATTAACACAGAGAATCATAGCTTGTCATCAAGCACAACATGATCAAATCAGAACAATCAAAACATGAATGGAGGGATGGATGTTCATCAAGTTCTACTTTAGGTATGGAGCTAAGAAAAATTGGTCAATGCTACAAGAGGGAGAGACATGGAAATGAATTCTCAAATTAAAAAAAAATGTCAAGTGAGAAAGAACATTATGGTCTTTAAAATTTGTGGTATTGATATTGCATAAAAATGTGATATAAAGACAAAAGTTTATGTAATATGGATTTTTCATTTATAATCAGAGATCGAGTTTTTTCCAAAAACACAAACAGTTTACTTATGCTTCATTTCTTTAACTGACTATCTTTCTTTAAATGTTCCAGTATTTTCTTTATAACATTCAGACTTGTTCTTGCTGGTATTTTTCTGGAAGCTCATTCCTGATTTCTTTCTTTGCCTCATGTTTTCACTCAGGAGAGCCTTCCTAGGAAAATAAAATTTGAACAAGGTCATTTATAATGTTAGGATTCAATTTAAGGCAGCATATGAAGTAAAAGGTTTCTGATAAAGAGTATCAACTAGAGCTATGTACCTTAATAAAATCATGTATATAATTTTAAATACAAACATATATCTAAGTACTACTGGAGCTGAGCTAGGGAGAGAGATAGTGAAGGTCTAGGGCTACTACAATCTGTGAAATATTTGATCTGCAAATTCTTGGCATTGAAGAAAGTAAAGAGCTGTTGGAAAGTTTCATTGGGGAATTGCACACTAGCAAACTCTTAAAAGCTGCACTTTAGGGGGTAACCAAACATTTTGTTTGTGAATAAGTTTTATAGTTAAAGATTGAAAGAAAATATTTCATTTGGGATGCATACATTGTGACAACACAGGTAAAATATAATGAACTTTATGAAACAAATCATGCAGGTGAATTCATGAGAAAACAAGATGTTAAGATATTATAAAAGTATAACTAACAGTATTGACTGATGTCTTTGATACAAACATTGAAAGCAAAAAGGACTCACAAATCATGTATTTATTGGTTTGGAAAATGAGGAAGTTTGTTGACCTTTGTTAGAGGCAAGGTACATTGCAACAGATGTCTGTGGTAGTGATGGTTATAGGAAGAGTCACAAGAAAATTTATTATTTATGTATTTTAGCATAAGAATGAATATTGGACATGGCTGAGAATATGAGAAAAAAGTACTTCACTATGTGTTTGAATGAAGATTACAATTTTTCTTTCTTTCTGCATCTGGATGTATTTGTTGAGAATAATAAGGATAGCAGGTAGGCAGTTGAATCTCAATTATCATAATTTGCATATAAATTGAGAAATGCACCAAGAACATAACCTTTAATAACATCAGTATTAAAACAAATAAAAACAACAGTGAATGAGAAGGGAAGGAATAATTCTGGTGAAAGGCCACAGCCAAGAGCCTGAGGTCCTGGATGCTGTGTGAGACACAACACAGTAATCCTCAAACTCTTTATGCTTATGTTTTTTGTCATCTTATGATGGCTTACAAAGTGATATGTAGTCAATTAAAATCTTACTTTAAAATTTGAGTCTTTACTTTTTTTCTAAAGTATGGAATAATATTTGCAGTGCTCAGTAGTGACAAAGGACTGTGGCTTCTAATCAGTCTAGTAAGTACAAGTGTATACAACTATTTCTTACACACTTCTATTTGGAAATGCCAAGATATTTGATAACCTTAGAGTATCAAATGCATTTTTAATTAAAAAATTAATTTATGATAAATGTATTTGAATAAGGTTCCAATGTATACCAGAAAATATAAAATAATAATGAATTAACTAATAATTCAGATGTTATTTGGTCAAGGAATGCTTCTCTTGAACACTGAATTAACAATGTGAAAATTATTAATTATATTGATGATGTTTTGTTTTCATCATGTTACCTCCCCACCACTTACAAATTCTATTAATTAGCATAACCCATTGTTCCCTTAATATCTCTTTGCTATGCAAACAAAGTCACATTTTTTTCTTTTTATTTTTCAGGTTTCAACCTGAACATATAGCTTCCATATAGCTTTCATTTGGGGTACCTCTTAGTCAGAAACCTCACAACTACTGTACAAAATATTTCACTGTGATAAAATTATAAATTACTTTTTGTTCAAAACATAAATGACTGTGCATTAATTTCAAGATTAGTATGCACCTAATTTTACTAACAAAAATATCTAATAATACTATTCCTTGGTTAATACCCTCCTACACCAGTTATCACCTGCTTAAAAGAAAGTCATTTCCTTTGATCAGTCATGATGAACCCTGTGACATAGGGTTCTGTTTATCTTTCGGCTCAGCTTCTGCTAAGTCTCAGAAACAATGGTAGGTGAAGAAATGCTTCACTTTGTCAACACTGTATCAAATATTTGATTTGTGTTCAATTTTAAGAAATGGATCAATAAGTGATTGGAAATGCTTTATTGGTTAATAAAAAGTTGTTCCTGTAAGTAGTCCACTAGAACTAGAATTTAGTTCTCAGACCCAAGTCAGGTATTTCCTGAACTAACTGTAATCCAGCTCTTCTTGACACTGGAAGCATCTATATTTACTGGAACACATAAGCCCCACAACCATGTCTGCCAAATAGGCACTTAATTGAAAATAAATTTAGTCTTTCAAAAAACAGATAAATAATTACTCTCCTGTGTTTTGCTATGGATATCTAACAAGTTTTGAGAATACAACTGTGGTTATCCTACATGCAATAGAACAGAGCAGAACACATAAGTATTCACACATGTCTAGATTTTCTTTTTTGGTTTTATTTGTTGGATGGTACTTTTATGGCAATGTCTATTTATCTCATTCTGGATCTTTACAAGTTCTGCGATTACTGATATTTACTACCAAAACTGACTTATTCTTCAGTTTTATAATTTTCCTGCCTGTTAACTGGGAGCAGCTACCTTCTGAGATTTTCAAACAATTTTCACATTGTTTTTAAGTATTATTTGAGTGTATGTTCTTGCTTCAGGTTGTATATGCACTTGCCCGTTTGTGCCCAGCGTCAATGAGATGAGGGAAGACAGCTTCCAGGATTTGTGTATCAATTTCTATAGCTTGAGTCCTGGTGATTGCATTCAGGTAATTAGGCTGGGTATCAAATGATTTTATTTACCATCTAGAAAGCCTACTTCATTCATTTTTCTTGTATTTCCTATGTCTGTTTCCCATGTAGTTTAACATTCCACACAACATTTCAAAAGAAGGCTACTATATTTGTATTAATTCAACCAAGAGTTTAAATAGTCTAAGGGAAACTTCTTTAAGAAAGTAGTAAGATGAAACTTTAGACTCACAAGGATAATGTAGACAATAAAATATTTTTTCTTTAATTTTGTTAAATACAAATAAAATAAATATAATTGTATTATATTATAATATATTATGTCTTATTATAACTGTAAAAAAAGAGGTTAGGTTTTGTTAGTTTTCTGATTCTTGTAATAAATTTTTTCACATTTATGTTTTTCTTTGGTATCTTCTAAATGATACTGGTCTTCCATTATTTAAGTATGGTTGACTATATTTCAATATGTCTCCCTTTAAAAATGAAAGATCTTTTCAGACCCAGGCTGTGGGATAATGCTTTTGTATACTATGAAGATTTTTCACTTGTATTGGTTTAATAAAATACTGATTGACCAGTAGAGGCAGGAAATAGAGGTGGGGCAACTAGACTAGGAGAATTTTGGGAAGAGGAAAAGACAGACTAGCAGATGCCAGACAGACACAGAGGAAGCAAGATGAGAATGCTGTACTGAAACAAAGGTAACAAGCCACGTAGCTAAACATAAATAATAATAATGAGTTAATTTAGGTGTGAGAGCTAGAGAGTAATAAGCCTGAACTATAGGCCTAGCAGTTACTATAATATTTAGACTCTGAGGCAATTATTTCATAAGTGGCTGAAGGATCTTCTGGGCAGGATAGAGGAACTTTAGACTACATATATAATATGGAAAGAATAGGATATAAGTATAAATTACTTCATTCATTTTGTGCTTAATCAAATTGCTATTTGTGAACTGTATATGTAAATGCAAGATAAAAGTGCATGGATATTCTAGGCTAATTTCCCTATCTCAAAAGAAATAACTCTTAAGTGGGATGCATCTTCCCAAATACAACTCTTTGGTTCTCAGACTATGACCAAGTACCATACGTAAAAAATTACAATGTGCCTGAATTCCCCCATCTCTGCTTTCACTCACCATTTGGCTTCCTTGCCACTACATCCTTCCTTTATGGTACATGGTTTCTTAGGGATGGTCATCTGAAGTCCAAAGACATGCAAATAAAACTAATTTTACTTAAAAAAGAAAGCAATAAGAAAACATGGTAGTGGTTTTAATTCATACAGACTAAGGTTAGATGTATAAATATATGCTGTTTATATATCTAAGAACATTGAAGATAAGGCCAGTTTACAGTTTGACACCTTTTAAAGCAGATCACAAGAAATCTATCTTAGATTAATCACACCTGGGACCCACCACAGCTAAATGTAATATTGAGCAGTTTGTTGTAGCCAAAACTCCATCCTTATTACATATTTTATGAGCTTACTACTGGTTGAAAACTTTTACATGACATGAAACTGTAAATAAATGTTATTATTATTTTTTCATTAAGTAAATGGCAATTATGAAGAAAGAAACAGCTGTTACTGTCACAGTCAATGCTTCAGGAGTTACAAGTCTGCCCATGAGAAAGGAGATAAGGGGATTCAACATTGAGCATGTCTGACAATACCTGTCTGCTTCTATAAATGATTAAGTCTGTTGAAGTACATGCACCATTTAAAATAATATGTAAGGCTGACAAGGTCAGCTGATATTCTTTATCTAATGAAACACATATTTAAAACTATATTTATATAGTAACACAGTAGTCTGAAAACTATGTTCTTTTTGGCTCTTAAACAATAGAAACCTTTGCTGAGGAACAATTGCAAAATTAAAAATAAAACTTATTTCTCTCTGGTAGATGTCAGTAGACAAAAATTTAAAGTCAACATAATGTCACATTAACAAAAAGTATAATAATAGTTTATATTATTATTCTCAGTGGCAAATTATGAGAATTCATCAATCTGTCCTACTAGATAAATGTAAATCTTACTTGTGTAGCTTAAAAATGATAACTTATAATTTATTTGAAATAAAATTATAAGTTACAACCACAACATGTGGCTCCATTTACCTCTCAGAGCTTTGGGTTATTCAGCTGGCTATAATGACAAAATCATAGCAGGCAGTTAAGTGAGGTCCCATGGAATAGAAAGATTCTACATCTATATATTAAAAATATAGTTAAGATAAGAAAAAAAGGAGTAAGAAAATTTTCTTAAATGAAATTTGTTTATGAAGAGAGAAACTTACAGAGATTTTATACATATATAATTTTATAAATAATGAAAATTATATCTATGTTTATTAAAAAGTATGTCTATATAAAAGACTTCAACCAGGAAGTTATATAGTTTTTATTATTTTATCATTAAAATTTCTTTGTTTTATTTTGCTTGTTTTTGTTCTTCTTGTTGTTCTGTTTTTAAAAAGAGTTTCTTTCTGTAGCCCAGAGTGGTAAGACTACTGTATAAAATGCAACCCTCTTACTCACATAATAGAAATATACCAAATGAATTGTGGATTTATAAGGCTTAAATGTGGCCAGAAAAGTGAAAGTTGATAGAACTCAAGGTATAAAGCAAGAATCAGGTAACACATAAAGTATATTAATTTCTGAATATTAAGAGTAACCCAGGGAAGCACATTCATCACATGCTAAATCCCATTCATTATATTAAAAAATAATAGTAAACTAAATATAATCATAAATTTCTGTCTTACTGGGAACTCTTAAATATTTGTCAGCCACTTCCCAAGACTTAGAGACAATATTACAGTAAGTACTGAGCCAGTAGATCAAGCATGTTACTCTCTAGCTCTTAACACTTAAAATAACCCATACTTCTTATTTATGTTTAGCCACAAGGCTTGATATTTTTTGCTCAGTCCAGCATTCTTATCTTGTTTCCTCTGTGTCTAGGTGGAGTCTGATTCTCTGCCTTTCCTCTTTCCAGGAATCCACTAGTTTGGTTGCTACACCTTTACTTCCTGCCTGACTACAGGCCAATCAGTATTTTATTAAACCAATTTCAGTGACAAAGCTTTAAAGGGTATAGGAATAGTATCCCAGATTTGAATCAATTACAGAAATACCACCATATTTACTATTGTATATGACTGACACTAGCAAAGTTAATCTACACTATGTGGATTTTTCCCCCTACTGCCTTCCTACCCACTCCAACCCTTTCTCCCTTCTTTCTTTTCTTCTTATTCTCTTATTTATTCTTCTTCATTTTCTTCTCTTTTTTCCTTCTATTCTGTGGCTTTTGAAATTTAAACTTAGGAGCTTGTGTTTAGCAGGCAAAAATTTTATCACTGAGCTGTAACCATGACTTCTTCTTACTTTTATTTATTTACTAATTTTGGGATATAGTCTCAATGATGCATGCACATTAGCTTTGAACATACTCGATAGCCCAGAGATAGTCACTGAATCTGTAATCTTCATTCTTCAAACTCCTGAGTGGATGGCCTCACTCAGGATCGTCATACTACCAGACACACAACAAACATATACATTCATACAGACATATATAAGTGTATATATATATATATATACACATACATCTATCATCTATCTATCTCTGTCTACTGTCTATCTATCTATCATCTATCTGCCTATCTATTTATCTATGTTTAGCACAGAAACTAAATAATGCTTAATAATCTATTTTAATTTACTCACTACAATCTTTCATATGATAAACTGTTCCCTACTGTATCTTCTCTATTTATAATATCTGAAAAATGTAAATACTCATTAAATATGAGATAAATGATAAAACATTTGTACAATATTATTTTAAGATGTGTAACATTTATTCATGCTGTGGACCATTTGTTTAATGATTCAAAGATGTATTGCATTCCTTTATTTGCACTTGCTTACCTCTGTGAACCTGTACTACTTTGTCTGTCTAAAACACATGACAGTCTAGTAAAGAGCTGAATAGTCAACAGCTAGTTAGGAGAAGGGATAGGCAGGGCTGGCAGGGAGAGATAATAAATAGAACAAGAAACCTGGGAGTAAAAACAAAGAAAGAACAAGAGAACAAGGAAAAGAGGGTACCTGGGGCCAGCCACACAGCCACACACCACATAGCCACATACCCAGCCAAGGAGGAAGAGTGTTAGTAAGGTATACAGAAGTAAGAGAAGAGTAGAAGAAGCCTAAGAGCAAAAGGTAGTTGGAGTAATTTTAAATTAAGAAAAGCTGAGAAGAAACAACCAGCTGAAGGCAGGGCATTTATAATTAAGAATAAACCTCCCTATGTGATTTGTTTTAGATCAGGGTCATGCCCCACCCTAACAAAAAAAGCAGAAAAGATGGCTGATAATGAAAATTATATCATGTAAAAAATATTGGTTTTATTTCTTGTTTTTCTGGTTTTATGTCTTTGATGGCTTTTAATAAGATATCAAGTGTCATTTTGTTACAATTAAAGCCACTCTTTCACGGAGGTAATATTAAGGGTTTAGGAGCTCTGTGTCATGAAAAAAGGTGAGAGGCTAAGTGTTAAATTAATTGATGCATCTACAACCCCATAACTAAGTAATCTTTAACTGTTCAACATGAATATATACTTATTATTTATAATAGCATGCCCATGTTCTTAAATAACAAAAGTAAATTTTCTCAAATATTAAAGAACACTGGTGTAAGGGAGGGGATGGGGAGTTGTGGAGAAGAAAGAATGACCTGATGTGGTTGGAGGGGGAAGGGACCTTGAATATGGACATACAAGGATAGAAAGCGTGACTTCTTTGAAATAAATAAATTAATTTAAAAAAAGAACCCTGGTGTAAATTCTCACAAATTGACACAACTTGAGTGGATTTTCTCAGTCTTTTACTCCTAACAGAATAAAGCTTGTTTTCTTCATTTTACTTTTAAGCTTTTCTCAGAAAATTCCTATAAATTTTTCATGTACTGTAAATCCAGAATTTACTTTCAAGTCTGTGATATTACTAACTTAATAAACCCTACCAAAATGTGATGTGAAATAAATCAGTCCCTTACTTTTTATGTCAAAATATATCTCTACTGAAAGAAGAGAATGCTTTTGTTTGTTTCTAACTGCTGGTACCTGGTAACTGGCATAATGCCTAAAAAACATGAAATGGAATTTTATTAATGCATAGCAAATATTTCATTATTTGATGACAATGAAGCAATCCATTCTGTTGTCTCAGTCCTAATTCTTGACTCTGATTTTGGCAGCAGTACAATGATGTAGAGAGAGAGACATCAATGTTAAAGTTAAAGAAGCCAGTTGACCTAAAAGATGGGAAACTCTTCTTCAATTAGTTTACATGTACCAACGATGGCATTCACGAGGAAAACTTAAATATACAAGATAAGACATGTGGTATGTCACTACCTCATGCCTAGGGCATTTGAGTTTGTTTTTTTCTACTGGCCCACTAGGCTCTTCTCTTTCTTAGTAGAGTCTAATTCCTAATAATGGAAAACCCCTCACTTTCTGTTACTATGTATACCTAATAAAATCCGTAAGATTGATGGATTGTTAGTACTGTGTTATCTTTTGTTTGCTTCTCTGGTTTTTAAGAGCCCAAATTTCTAGTTTAGTTCTACACATCTAAATTCCAACCACCATCTGTTTCAGTACCCACAGAAGATGGTACTTATTGACTAATGTCACTGTTGGGAGATTAGTCAATATCAGAGGCTTGAATGTCATTTAGGATGTCTCCTAACTTTGGTCTGCAATTACTATTCAAAAGACTAGGTTCTGAGTCAAATCTCTGGAACTTGGTGGTGATATAACAATTTGAACTGCCTAGAAGTTTGTAAGATCTAGGCAATGGCTTTCTCATAAAGAACAAAGATATACCTTTCTCTTTCCCTTAAGGTAATCCAAATAAGTTGATCAGTCATTAGAAATCAGATTTTTCTAGAGACTTTAGAAACAATATAAAAGCCATCTGAAATATAGGAAGTACAATTTGGTCTCTTCTGTTGTCCACTCTTCCTCTGGTCAGGTGCTCTGTTTGCTCTACAGTGTTTTTCTTTTTCTTTTTTTTTCTCTTTTTTTTAAGAGTTAACATTTTATTGGTAATTGACAATGTGAGGTAGACTGACATAAATGAAATACACATCTCTGTTATCATTTGACCAATATGATATAGTTTAAGGGCACTAATGATAAATTAGCAGTAAAATTTCATAATATTCTGAATTCTAGTTGCACCTTAAAGATGCTTTAAGTCATACAAATATTTTAGAAGTGATCAAGGCATGAGCTGCTTGTTGGAATAAACATTAGAGTCATCCTTAAGATCTGGAGTTGTTTTTTTTTTTTAAGATTGCTACACATATATTTACTTTGTGTTCAGCTTTCCCTCTCAATTTTTTTCCATCCCTGTATATCCTTATTCAAGGTCCCTTCCCCCTCCCACCACATCAGGTCATTTTTCTTCTCCACAACTCCCCATCCCCTCCTTGGGCAGGCAGCAGACAGTCCCATGGTCCCACTGACCCAATAATGCTTGGATCAGTCTCCATTCCTGGCCAAATCCAGCTTTGTCGCCCCTCCCTCAAGAGTGAGTCAGGTGTTCCTATAGTTGGAGTGGAGTCTGAAGGGTCAGTCCAGGGTGTTTCTGATCCCAAGCTGTTCAGTGGTTGTGGTTTGCAGCTTGGGCATGCTTGGCATTTTTTCTTGTTTGTTGGTTTAGAGACCACTAATGAGTGAGTATATCCCCTGCTTATCTTTCTGAGTTTGTGATACCTCGCTCAGGAGGATATTCTCCAAATCCATCCATTTGCCTGCAAATTTTAGGATATCATTTTTTCTTACTGCTGAGTAGTATTCCATTGTGCAGATGTATCACAGTTTGTTAATCCATTCTTCAGTTGAGGGACATCTAAGTTGTTTCCAGGTTCTTACTATTACAAATAATGCTGCTATGAACATAGTTGAGCTAATACCTTTGGAGTGTGAATGTGCCTCTTTAGGGTATACACCCAGAAGTGGTATTGCTGGGTCCTTGGGGAGATTGATTCTCAATTTTCTGAGAAATCGCCATATTGCGTTCCAAAGTGGCTGAACAAGCTTACACTCCCACCAACAATGGAGGAGTGTTCCTCTCCAACATAGGCTGTCATCTGTGCCTTTTATCTTAGCCAATCTAACAGGTGTTAGGAGGTATTTCAAAGTTGTTTTGATTTAAATTTCTCTGATGGCTAAAGAGGAAGAGCACTTTTTCGGGTGCCTTTCAGCCATTGGTAGTTCCTCTGCTGAGAATTCCCTTTTTTGATCTGTACCCCATTTTTTGATTGGGTTATTCAAGGTTTTGGGCTCTAGATTCTTGAGCTCTTTATATATCTTAGAGATTAGTCCTCTATCACTTGTAGGGTTGGTGAAAATCTTTTCCCATTCTGTAGGCTGTCGTTTTCTCCTATTGACAGTGTCCTTGGCTTTGCAGAAGCTTCCTAGCTTCAGGAGATCCCACTTATTGATTGTTGGTCTTAGTGTCTGTGCCACTGGTGTTATATTTAGGAAGTGATTGCCCGTGCCAATTTGTAGAAGTATATTTCCCACTTTCTTTTCTATCAATTTTAAAGTGGCTGGGTTTAAGCCTATCAAAAGCCCAACACAATATTTTTTGGACTTTGAAAGAATAATACTCAATTTTATTTGGAATAACAGGAAAGCCAGGATTGCCAAAACTATTTTACTCAACAAAAGAACATCAGGAGGTATCACCATTCCTGACTTCAAGTTATACTATAGAGCTACAGTAATAAAAACAGCCTGGTACTGGCATAAAAACGGACTTGTGAACCAATGGAATAGAATTGAGGATCCAGACATTAACCCAAAAACTTATGAACACCTGATCTTTGACAAAGAGGCCCAAAATATTCAATGGAAAAAAAGATAGTATATTTAACAAATGGTGTTGGCGTAGCTGGATGGAAGTGTGTAGAAAAATGCAGTATTTTTCTGCACTGACCCATCTACAATTTAGAGTGCATTTCCTCTCAATTGTTCCCTTTGGCCATGTTCCATCTCAGCCCATTAGGATATATTTACTCTATAATGGTTCCATTGCTGTTGTCTATTCTCACACCTTCAGGAGTTTTTTTAGTTTACTCAAGCTCTCTCTACCTTCTTTGTAATAGGTCTTTGGTCTTTATTTATTTTTTTTCTTTTAGTGATGCCAACAAGTGCTTGAGAATTGAAGAAGGTCCCGAGTGAGATTCTAATATTAACCATCATGTTCATGGAGGAGACTTTTTATTGTTATTTTAAAAAATGATCTTGATATATATCTCTGGTGAAATTTTTCTACGTAAGCCTTTATAGATGGCCAAGATTTTATACACAAGACATCTTGTCTGACCGAAATGAATTGCTAACTTAGATACCTCGCTCAGGAGGATATTCAATTTACTTTATTTATCAAGATATAATAATAACAGAAGCTGAGAAGCACAACAATTTAAAGGACTTTTAATGCAATACTAGGGAACATGAGATGCAAAAATGATTTCAGAAAAGGAAAATACAAACTGATAAAAGTATTGGACTCAGGCATCTTGTGGTATCTGTTACAAATAAGACTAAAGGGAGTAAAGAAGACATTTGCTGTCAAATAAAAAGACAACATTTTTCTAAGGAGGACAGAGAATCTGAGCAGCCTTTTGCTCTTGCTTGCTGGTGATGTGAAAGCCAGTAAAGAACAACCTATAAGCAGAATTCCTACATTCTCTGGACTCTTATCAATAAAATTCCTTCTATGGAAGGCAACCACTTTTTATCTCCCCATAGCCCTGTTGGAGTTGCAATTTACACCAGAATGTGTCCAACTCTGGTCTTGATTCTGGGAGCCCATGTTTTATTCAGCCAGAGAGATGTAATTGAAAGGCAAATCTGGCCAGCCAAATTGTTCTCCATCTCCAAACCTTTTGCTTGGTAGCTGCATGAACACAGCCTGCCCTATTTTTTGTCAGTCTTACTTTTCATAAATCTCTTTGCCTATTTTATACCTAAATAACACTGAGTAGCTTCAAATCCTGGCTTAGTACACTATACTTTATACTCATGTGCCTTCCTCTTGCCATTCTTAAAAAGAAAAATCAAGATTTTGTACCTTTTTGAGGATTACTACTAGTGCAAAGGAATGAGAACAAATTGTGTTGCTTGAAATAAGATGGGAATGGCACTAAAAATGCATAAGTTGTCATTTTTTCATTTATAAATAACCAAAAATGACTCATTTACCATTTTATTTCCTGTGTACTTTCCCTTTTCTCTAAACATAAATTTTGGTAATATTCTGGAGCTATGGTCTAAGTGAAGTTTTATGTTAAATATTTAAATTTGGAAGAATTATAAAGCAAATTTTGTGTTTTCAGTATTAGAGCTGTAAACTGAATTTACTCTGAATGATATTGTAACTCTTCAAACCAAGAAGCTATGAAGTGGGATTAATGACAACATTATCGAAGTACATTAATGTTGGGAAAGACAAATATTTATTACTATTCCTGTTAAACTGTTATATTTTTTGCCTGGGAATAGAAACAAATCTTTGATTTGCCTCAGATATAAAAATATTTTGTTCTTTTGAATGTTTGTGTTCTTTGCCTCTGAACTCAGTACTTCCATATATTATGTTGTTTTTGCTATTTAGATAAATAGAACTGGTGATTGCATTAAATATATCTATCACATATTTTAAAAAATTATGGATGGAATCTCAAAATTTAGACTTCATACAATATTTCTCTGTCCATTCATTTGGGGCAACTGAAACTTATGAATTAAAGCAGAGGATACAGTACTACATAAACAGGAATTTGTCACCGTTGCTGAGGAGCTAGCTTATTTATAAAATACACTTGGGAATTTCTTTCTGTTTATACCATAGGTGTTGAAGTTTATATTACAATCAGAAGGGAAAATGAAGGGAAAGTATCCTTTAGAATTCATTTTTCTTATGAATATGATAGAACTTATGAACAGTTATTAAGTAATAAAACCTCTTGGACAAGGCTGATCTTATCGTTCCATGCATGGTTGTAAGTTCTCCAATGATGTATCATCTTTAATTCAAAATATCCTTTCATTAGAACAGCTATTTTCATTATTTAATATGCCTATATAAGAACAAACTAGCTATAACTATTGTTAAAATTGAAGCTGTGCATATCAAGTTTCTCCCTTTAAGATATCCTCAATGCTGTACCTTTTTAAAGAAATTTCAATACAAGTGTGTCTTTTATGTAGTAATAGATGTTGATAAATAGATTAAAAAAATTTCCACAGCCTGACTCTCTCTTTTGTCTTTTCTCTCGCAAAGCACACACTCAACCACTTTGCTTCTCCTTCTGTCTCTCCTCCTCCTTCCTTCTCTCTCTCTCTCCTCTTTTTCTTTATAATAATAAAATCTCTCCACATAAAAATAACCCTTACATTTTCCCATATGGAAGTTGGAGAATTTACAGTTTTGTTAAGAAACATCTCTTTGTTATTTGGCTTCCTTCTGGATTTTCTCCGTTATCGCGGTAAAAACCTGCCGTGAGATATATTTTAGATGGGGTTTATTTTGTGAAAATCACTTACAAAACACAGACGGTTTTAGGAGAAAAATGAAGGGATAAGGTTGCAGTGCGCCGGAGCGTTTCTAAGGAAAACTCCTCATCCCCACGTCACACGTCCGAACTCCTGTGCTGCTGGCCGGAACTGCACACCCTGGAAGCTGCATCATCCCTCCAAAAACCCACATAACTGGTCGGGAACTCTCGCGAGAGAATGCTGGCTTCCTGTCCTGGTCCTCTCCCTCGGAGGTCTACTTCCGGAATCCTTTCCAGTTAACCACACCCTGCTCGTCTCCAGTCCTCTGAAGCGATCATTTACATGTATAGTTTCTGATTTCCCACTACACTCTGTATGTAATCATTAACTTAGAATAGAAATGAAATTTATTCATCTGACATTGTCTGTTATGTATTTAATTTGACCACACTCACCACTACCTGTAGCCTACTCTCTTTAATGGAACCAAAGTGAAAAGTTCTTGAGGATCTTCTTTTATTCAGTTTTTTAAGCTCCAGCACAGACTTTAAGCTATAGACATCTTTACTAAACCAATGGTTATGGAATTTTTTTAATCTTTCCAATATTTCAAGTTAGTTTATTGTTCCCTGTATAAATGGTTATTCTTCTGATCAATATTACCAAAATCATAGATACTAAACCTTTGACTTACATGAGCTTATATTTTATCTGTTTGGTGAATGTATTTACTTTATTATATAAGATACAAATAACATGAAATTATTGTGTAAGATTTCTGTCGCCATTCGGGTCAGAAGTTCAGACCTGCCCATGACCACTTTTCCACCCCATAAAATAACCCACACACTTATATTAATTTCATCCTCTTTAGCCTATCTCTCAGGCACATTGCTATTAAGCTCTTTCATCTTAAGTCAACCCATTTCCATTAATCTACCTGACCACATGGCCGTGGTCGTGCTTCACCTGGGCTCCTTACATGTTTCTTCTTTGGTGGCTGTCTTGAGTCTGTCTATCTCTGCCAGCGTTCCTCTTACCTGAAGCTCAATTTCCCTGCCTACTTTTGTGGCACCTGATATAGGCCAAAACAGTTCCCATATTTACAGAATAATTTTAACAGCATATAGAAAGACATTCTCACATCATTAAATATGCATAACATATTCATATCTACCTAATAGTAGAAAACACAATATTTGTACAACAATATAAATTATCAAATTTGTACGATTTACAAGATTTATTTTTATATTTATCACTAAGGAGAAAATATTACCATGATTTTTACTTTGAAAGGTTAAATATTTTGTTTGCTATTAAGTATATCATAATACAGTAATTTTTAAAGTTGAAAAGGAATGGTAGGTAAAGTGCATTGATTATTGCAGTTTTTATTTAATTCATTGACAACTTAAAAAATCTGCCTTTTACATGAGATTTCAGGAAGTATTTCAGTGCCTTTAAATATATGCATCCTGCTAGATAATAGAATATCTGTTAAGAATTTTCATGTCTCTATTTTGTGACATAATTTTTCCACTTTATCCTCTGCTTTCATAATTTCTCCAGTGGCCTAATGGGAAGTGATAACAATTAGTTGATAGATAAATTGATTGAGGCCTGCAAATAATATTCAACAATGAATAAAAAATATTACTCTGGGAGATACATGCAACTATATGGTTGTGATATATATAGTAGGAAAGAATAATTTATTTTCAGATATTTATATGTTCAATGTTTCTACTTAATATCTAAACTTAGAGAAGAACAATCTTGCAGTTAGTGATTATGTGACAATATTAGTAGATTTAGTCTCTGGAGAAAGGACTGCTTAATTGTTAAAATTAATAAATGCAGCCAGTCTTAGTGTTTTTATTGCTGTAATAAAATACCTTGACAAAACAACTTGGAAAAGAAAGGATATACTTAGTTTACACATATACATTGTATGCCATTAATGAAGAAAGTCAGACTAAGAATTCAAACAAGGCAAGACCTGGAGGCAGGAAGCCAAAGATAGTGCTGTTTATTGGCTGGCTGATAGAAACTAGGACCACCAGACTAGGGATTGTATCACCCAGGATGCACTAGGTCCTTATCTATTAATTATTTTTTTAAAAAATTACTGGCAGCCAGATCTTATGGAAGTATTTTCACAATTAAGTTCAATTTTTCCAGATAATTCAAGATTAACATAAAATTAGCCATCACAAAAATATTTGACTTTGGTAGTACGTGACTTAAAGACATAGGAAATTAAAATTTATACCTTTGTGAATACATACAACAAATAACTAAATATAGGTGACAGAAATTTGGATCTAACTCAAATTATCTGTATGTTATTTTCAGTTGGATATTATAAAAACTATACTTCAAACATTTGTCCAAAGATTTATGACAAAGAAGGTGAAAGTTATCCTTTGAATACATTCAGAAACATTGAACTATGGTTTTTAAGTGGAAAGAGAAGATGCCAATTATTATC
Organism: Sigmodon hispidus; assembly: GCA_004025045.1. Taxonomy (NCBI): domain Eukaryota; kingdom Metazoa; phylum Chordata; class Mammalia; order Rodentia; family Cricetidae; genus Sigmodon; species Sigmodon hispidus. The sequence goes on from PVIH01016831.1 coordinate 32,225, forward strand.
TCATCTCACTCTCAGATCTTGGTTCTGAAATTTATTGTGGACAGGTATGCTTGAAGATATCAATCTCCCTTCTGCCTCTTCTTCTATAGGGTTTCCTGAGCACTAAATTAAGAAATTTGATAAAGGATTCTATTTAGATCTGTGTGTTTCAGTGTCTCTCATCTTTTGTATAATGCCTGGCTGTGAGTCTTAGTAATTGCTATGGGAAAAAGCTTCTTAGTTGATAAGAGAGAAAAATTCCTTTCCTGTGAATATAACAGAATGCAATTAGGAGTCATTTCATTGCAAGATTTTTTTCTTTAAAGAGTAGTATGTGATTTTTACTTTAACTCCCTGGAATATCTAGACTTAGTCTCAGGTTCTTGGTTACCCAAATAGTTTCCAAAATGGGTTTTATCTCCTAGAGTGGCCATAAGGTCAAATTAAACATTGAAGGAGATAAAAAATAAAAACTTTCTAAATTAACATCATTAACACAGAAACATAGAAGCAGGATATATGAGGTCTGCATGGGTCTGTACCAGGTAGCATCATAACACTGAAAAGAGATGTGGACATATTCCTCTGTCCCTAACCCTTAATCAATTTTAAATTGACAAGTAATTAAAACAGATTGTCTGTCCACTACCAAAGAAAGATATACTGCAGTTCACAGGTGCATCAAGAACTTTGTTTGCACTTTGCATTTATGCCATCATTGTGTAAATGAGTGATTTTGGAAGCAGACATTAAAAAAAGAGTTTATGACATCAAATAACTTTCAAAGAATGATGAATCCACAAATCAACAAAGTTATGTCAGATTTGTCAAGTATTTTAACCCTTGAGAGAAAGAAGATAGAATGAATGAGGTACTAGAAGATGCATTTGGGACACAAATAGAATTTTCTCAACTGGAATAGGAACATACAGCTAAGAAAGAAGCAGGAGAGATGGAAGCAATAGAGGAAAAAATGGTAAACTGCCTATTCATACCAATTCACATAATTGCTGTTAGAATTTTAAGAGAGCCCTTAAAATTGAAAATATGGACACTAACAGAGCATTTATTTGATTGGTGTGAAGAAATGTTTGCAATGCATTATTTCTTTATGGCAAAATCTAAGATTTTGAAAAAGGCAATAAACCAATAATATTACATATACAGCTAATTGCTCAGTGCTAGTGAAGTAAAGGTTCTTGAAAGAGAATCTTCAACCACTGTTTTACTAAGGAAGATTATCTTCATCATCAATCTATTAACATTTGTTATTATAATCACAGGCAAGTGCACCCTTCACCCCTCACGAAAGAAACTTTTCTTTAAAAACAAAGTGAGATCATTGTAGATACAGAACCAATCAAAATGCAGTGGTTTGGAGACCGTTCATTTCTATGACTCAGGAAACATTGCAGATAAGGAGACAAAAGGTAAAAATTGGAGGATTGGTGGTTTGCTGTTAGATAGGATATCCTAGTAAAATCAGAGAGTACATCCAAAAACTCTCACCAACATGAGAGCCCAAATGTTAGCTGAAAATGGACTGCACTATTACACATTCCAGTGTAGATGGATAAAACAAAGGACACTATTAATAGACAAAATGGCAGCCTACAGAATGGAAAAAGATATTTACTAGCATATCTGACAGAGGGTTGATTGACAAACTATATAAAGAACTCAAGAACCAACATACCAACAAATCAAATAATCTAATTAATAATGGGGTACAGATTTAAACAGGGAATTCTTAACAGAAGAAACCCAAATTAATTATAAACACTTAAAGGAATGTTCAACATTATCACCCAACAGAAAAAATGCAAATCAAAACAACTCTAAGATTCCATCTTATATCAGTCAGATTGGCTAAGATCAAAAACTCAAGTGACTGATCATTCTGAAGTGGATTTGGAGCAAAGATAACACTCCTACATTGCTGGTGGGAATTCAAACTTGCATAGCCAATTTGAAAAACCAACATAGTACTTTGTCAGATAACTGGCATTAAATATATCAAACGTCCACCTATACTATTCTTGTGCAAATACACAAAGGATACTGAATCATTCAAGAACACTTGCTCAACTATGTTCATAGTAGGTTTATTTGTATTAGCTAGAACCTAGAAATAGCCTAGAATTTTCTCAACTAAGGAACAAATAAATAAATAAACATGATACATTTACACAATGAGGTATTACTCAGCTGTTAAAAAAGTGACAACATGAAGAAAAATGAATGGAACTAGAAAAAAATCATCTTGAGTGAGGAAAACCAGGTCCAGAAAGACCAACATGATATGGGCTAACACATAAGTGAATATTAGCTATAAAATAAAAATAACTATCATACAATCTACAGACCCATTGGTACTAGGTAACAATGAGAGCTCAGGAAAGGGGGAATACCTAGATTTCCCTGAGAAGGAGAAACAGAAGAGATTGGGAGAACATACTGAGGACAGGTAGGGATGGTATCATGAGTGATCAGGTTGTGGGGAGGACAGGCAGGGGAATACTGAATAAGCCTACTAGGAAGGGGACATTTGGGAGTCAGGTAGTAACCTGACACAAGAGACTTTCCAAGGAATCTGTAAGGATTATCTCAGCTAAGAATCCTAGCAATAACAGATTTGAAACCTAAACTGCCGTCTCCTATAACCAGGCAAGACCTCAAGTGATGGGAGTAGGAAACCAACCAGCCACATAAACTTTGACCTACAATCTGTCTTTCCTATGGCATGTGCCAGGGTAAGGATGACCTTGAGATAAAGGGAGTGACTAACCAATTACTAGAGTATCATTAAATTCATGTTAGGAAAGTAAGCCCAGCCCTATATGGCCTGTGGTATCAGGAACCAAAGGCTGGTTGAGCCAGAGTTCTAGGATTGAACATGGCTGCAGAAAACAAAATGTTATGTAATGATGTCTGTGATATTCTGCTAAACACGTAGATTGGTGCTTCACCCAAGTATCATCAGAGAGGCTTCATCAAGCAACTGATGGAAACACAGCCAAACATTAGGTAGAACTTGGAGAATCATGCAGAAGATGGGGTGAAAGTATTAGAGAAGTCAGGGAAGTGAAGGACACCACTAGAAAATTCACAGAATCAACTAACTTGACTCATAGGGGCTCACAGAGCCTGAATCCACCACCAGAGAGACTGTGTGCAACTGCCGAGGCATTCTGCATATATGTTACAGTTGCACAGTTTGGTCCTCTTATAAGACTCCAAACAGTGGGAACAGGGGTTACAACTGACTATTTTTGCAGACTCTTGGGACTCTACTCCTCATACTGAGTCACTTTGCCAAGCCTTAATACACAAAGAGGTGCTTAATGATATGCCATGTGATGTCCGTACCCACGAGAGTCCTGCCCTTTCTTGCATAAAAATGGAGGTGGAATAGATTGAGGGATGGGAATAGATGTAAAATAAATAAATATTACAAATATTGAATCTCACTTTCCTCAAAAGCAAAACAAATGCGCAAACATAAAACAGCCTTTGCTGGGTATGGTGGCACATGGCTTTAATCTCAGAATTCTGGAGGCACAGAGTTATTTCTATGAGTTTGAGGCCAGTCCAGTTACATTGTGAGTTCCAGGACAGCGAATGCTGCATAGTGAGATTCTATCTTGGAAAAAAAATCCAAATGAACGAAAACCAAACCCAAACAATAAAAAAAAAGGAGCAAGACAGCTAAAAAGAAAAAGTCTATTTATTCATTTATTATTTTATTTTATTTTTTATTATGAATAAAGTCATATTTTTTATTCATGTATATCCTTCCCTCTTCCGCCCCTTCCAGTCACTCATGCACTGATATCTTTACCAGGATGTTTGTTCAAAATAGAAGTGACCTGATGTGGCGGGAGGGGGAAGGGACCTTGAATGGGAATATACAGGGATAGCGCAAAAAAAAAAAAAAAAAAAAAAAAAAAAAAATTCCACAGGGAAAGCTGAACACAAAGTAATTTTCTGTGTAGCAAATTATTTGCATTATCACCCTTGATTAGTCATGCTTATGATTTTTATTTTCTTTATAGTTATTGTTAACTTATCAGCATTTTAAATTCAATTTACTGTTTTTCTTGATAAATACAAAATAAAAAAAAATAGAAGCATATGTTCAACTGAATTAGAACCACAATCTACAATATTCAGATCTTAAACTTTCAGATGGCAAATTTGGTAATGTAAAGATCTAATTAAAAGTAAACTGCTTTAAACCTATTATTTTGAGAAACTAGGACTGGGCTAGTTTGGGCATCATGGTATACAATGAATTACTGTGTTGTGACTCATTTCATTTTTCCTCAGGCTTCAACTATTTTCATTTACTGAATTCTTCAACCTTATATTCAGCTTTATGCTAAGCTATTTGGGTTTTGGGAAATATCAATTGAAACACAAATATCTATCTCTAAGTACACGTTTTAGTGAGTAATTTGTTAGAGAAACACCATCTGAGAATAAAATGTAAGTCATAAAATGCTGACACTTCCAATTTGCCCATCTATAAAGTTCAGCTTTATGTACCTTTTCCCCTTCCACCATCCACTACATGCCTTTGATGTCTGTCTTTTATTCATCATGTCTCAGTAATGTCTAGTGTAGTGCTAAAGACCGAAGGGACAAGATCAAGATAGCTGACTTTACATCTTTCTTAAATTCCAATTCTGGAAGACAACAAACAGACATCTTGGTGCTGACCACTATGGGAGGCATTTACATGCCTCGGTAGATACATTAGTACATATTAATACTGTTTTCTGTTTGCTCCATGACTGTAGTATTTACAGGCACCACAGTCTAAGCATTCCTACTTTGCCATCTCATAACAATAATAGCTTAGGGTCCTCAATTTGTCACACCAGTTGAATATATTATTCATGAAATATAAAATGCATGCCTTCAAATTTCTCTTGTTTCATTTTTCACAGTTTCTGTAATCTATAGAAAACAAGTACGTTTTAGTGTTTCTTAAGCTTATTTATTTATTTTTTTGTGTTATTGAAGATATAAATTATAGGGACATCACACTGCCCATGTAGAGATTTGAGGGTAACTTGTAAAACTCCCTTGTTTCATTCCACCTTGTGTGTTCAGGGATTGAAATCTGGTTGTCAGGCTTGATATCAAGTAATTTTACCACTGAGTTAACTTCTCTGCACAGCAGATATCAGAGGGTCTTACAGAGAAAATATTTGTCCTTGCACAGGTTTTCAAATTTCTGTTATTTTGAGATTCTGAGTTTACTTTCTGAATTTTTCAAACTTTTCTTTTATCCATTGTCTAAGAGCAAGGATGTAATTTCTATAAACACAAACAACATATCACTGCTCTTAAATATCTTATATGTTTTTAGGCTTCTTTTTTCTATTAAAAATGCATATATTTTTATACTATGAAACAGAACTCATCACAGCAAATTATAATTACCTATCAAAATTGCTGATCTGTTGTGTTATCTGTGCATTGGTGTCTAAATAGGTTCATGACCTCATTGTTTCAAAAACATTTTACTACTTATTCTGGAGAATTGATGGAGCAAGATGAACCACTGAGGATAAACATGCCAAAACTTTCTAGAGTCTGTTCTGTGCCAAGCTTTTATTGTACATGATAGAACACAGAAAGTTTGGGCCATCAAACATTCCTTCATAAAATAAGCAATCTCATTTAAGAACATAGGCTTTTAAACTGAGCATATGAGAAATTGTGAAGTGAGAGTTATTAATGCAGAACCAAATTACTTCAGAGCAGGCAAAATAGTGGATGCTCATAATGGAATCTTTGAGTCATATGTCATCTGAAAAGCTCATATTTTCTTGAAGTGAAGGGAAAGTGGGTTGGAGGGAAGTCCAGGAAAGGATTTTTCATTTTTAATCCAGGATTAATTCCATTATATGGTGAGGGTATATATTGAAGCACATACTGGATATTGATTCATAACCCCGTTTAATATGATATGGCACACATGTTTAAAAGCAATTTATTTTAGCTGCTCCCTAAAGCTGCCTGAAATCCTATTAAAAAAAAGAGCCCTCTGAAGAAATACATCTTACTTGTTGTAAAGGGTTTACAAATACAGGTATCTGAGTAATCCTGGCTCAACAACAAATGTTATCTCTAATGCAATGATATGCTAGACAGGCATAAGCTTCTTTGGCTCCAGTTATGCACAAAGCAGATATAAGGGGCATGCAACATATCTGAGGCTGCAATACTTGGATAAATAGAAAATTGGGACTGTGAAGATGAAATATTGTTATCTAAAGTGATGCTTATTCACCCAGCAAATGTTTAGTACATGGCCCTGACAAGTAGCTTTAGGCTTATAAGATAAATTGGTGGCAGTGAGGGACATGAGAGACCGATATTAAATTATAACAATAAAGTCATGCTCCAAAGAAAAGTAATGATTCTTTCAAGACAAGAACATATGCAGACATCAGGAAGCCTGGAAAGATTATAATTTGGCAACCTTGTGAAGAGAAGGCTCACAGTGTAACAGAGTGTATTCAAAATCCAAGGGAAAGATTGAACAGAATTAGAGAAATTGAGGGTTTCTGCAACTTTAATTGTATCAATGTAAATACATCTGTTAGTGTGTATCTAACAAAGCAAGTTGATTAAAAAGAATACCACCGCATGGCATCAGGAAAAGTGTCAGAAATAGTACACATAGTAATCTGGCCGAGTCTTGATCCCAAAAGAAAAACATTTTTATCCAGTTGTTAAAATATTAGTTCACAAGGAAATAGCAGGGTAGATAAACACTTCCAAATGTACAGAAGATACTAGGATTTAGAGCTTGTGGTATTTTCTGGTAATTGTTCAGACAATTTGAACTGAGCATAAAGTGAAGAGAGACAATGAGACAGTAAAAACTGACATAGAAGCAATGGCCCAAAACATATTCATGCTAACCAAAGCATTTTCTAACTTCTTAATGCTACCCCTCCCCCCTCCCCAGGGTTTCTCATTCTAGCTCAGGATATCTTTTTTTATGGTACTGATGGCCTTGACTCTTTGTGAGTTTAGAGTACTTTGTACTTGCTTCTAAACTCATGTATGCTTATTTGCATGAATTCTATCTTTGCTTTTGTTTCTTGTATTTCTCTTCTTTACTGAGAATCTGTATGAATATTCTTGGTGTATTATTTGGAGACTTATCCACAGGTCAGTGATGAAAATATTTACACTTTTTCTATTATTGTCAAGACAAATTAAATCATGAATATTTATTATTTTAATTGTTTTGAGAATTTTGTTTTTAATGGGATAATGCACATTTATTTTTAAGACTTGAGATAGTTTCATTATATAAACTAAGAACTGTGATTATAGATTTCTGTTACTGTGCCCATCTCAAATTGAAGTTTAAATTTATAAATACAGTCAATAACAACCTAATAATGCTCCTCTTTCAGATATAGAGTTACCAGGCACATTGTCTCTGTAATGCTTCTGGTTCCAAAGCATGGTCCTTTCTATCTTATGTGTGGTACAGAGATTACGTGTTAGCAAGCATCTCCTACCTCAGCTAAATTATGTTAACATCTGATTTCTGAGTCAGTTTCAAGATAGCACATTTTATGTGGCTTCAGATTGTATCTGTTCACTACTGTGTTATTGGTACCTATGACACTGCTTCTTTTCTTAACTTGCTTTTGTGTTCATAAACAGCTATTGATCCTGAGGTTGTCTCCCGATGAACCCACTAGCTAAAGCAGTTTTCTATATTTTATGGTTCTGCATTTTAAGCAGAAAATATACTCTGGTTGGATATTTTGTTTATTCGTAGTTTGGTTTCACTGCAGTGATGCTCAGATGTGGGGGTCAATGGGAAGTAATTTTGTAACATATGGCTTCTGATCTTGTAGATTGCTAATTTATAGTTTTCTAACTTACTAGGCTTTTTAAGATGTAGGAATTTTAGAACATGAGCTATATCATAGCAAGAAGTAGATCAGTATGGAAGTATCCTTGTAAGGTGCATTCTCCAGTCTTTTTTTAATTATTACTTCTTTTTATAAGATTGCAATATAATTACATCATTTCACCCTTCCCATTTCTGTCTTCAAACTCTCCCATATAGCCCTTCTGTTTCTCTTTACAATTAATAGCATATTCTTTTTATTAGCTATTGTTACATGGATGTTTGTATATGCATAGATTATGAAGGCAGTAGATTTATTCTGCAAAACACTACCCACGACAACCCTCCATATTCCAGAAAAAAAGGATGCAATATCTCCAGATCTTGAAAGTAGGACTCAAATAATTCTTTCCTCCTTTTAAATTATTGATTTCAGGTACTTTAACATTCCAATTGAAAGCTGAAGTTCATGAATGTAACTGTAATCTGTCAGAATAAGAAACTTTAAAGAAATCAAATGTGAAAAAGTGGGGAGTACAGTTTAACTGGATAAGTGTTGAATTAGCGTAGGAATGTCAGATTCTGTAAACATAGTCTAATGTGTTTGTTTTCTTTACTTCATGACAGTGTTAGTTGTGGTTGATTGTAAAAATGTTTCTAATTGTTTTAACAATTAATTTAATACAAAGTCTTATTACGTAACACAGACTAGTTTCAAACCCAGAATCCCCAAGCCTAAGCTTCCCAAATGTTACAATTATAACCATGGAAACAGTGCCTGGTTAATTTGAAGTTTAAAATATCATTTACTTTTGTAGGAAAAATATCAGTGCTACAGAGTAATACTGATGAGCCATTCTTCCTTTGAATGGAATTGTTTCAAGGGAAAAATATAATCATAACTATTACTAAAGCATCAAATCAGACTTAATTATTTATTACTGCATAGGTAATACTGCTAGACACTTCAGTGCCTGTCATTTTATGCTGATTTGTTGGGATGTCATGCTCTAACACTTTATTTTTGTTTTTAGTCACAAGAACTGACCTGAAGCTGACACTTAGATTGTCACCAATTCTTTTAAATGTAAGTCTCCAGGCTGCCAATACTATAGCTTACTGGAATTGGAACACAAGAGAAGATGAATGGAAAGTTTTCTGTTCATCAAATGTTTCTCTATCTCTATATAACATAGGAGTATGTTTCACTATTGTACAAAGTAAGCACTGCACACATTATTAATGGCATTTTAAAAGCTCCTGAAAGTACTACCATAACTGTTGAGGTAAAAGATTTCATAAAGAATTAAGCTTAACTCCCTGCAGGAACATTTCTTCCAAACTTAGAAAAATATGTTAATTGTAATTAAGCCTCTTGAGTGATTCAGTATTATTCTTATAAGATGATCCTCCTAAGAGAAAAGGAAAATACAGTTCAGGATTTGCAAGCATTTACCTTTGTCTCTTTTACATCAAAATTTATGCTTGAGGCATTTTTATTAAAACTTGGAAAACATTAGTGAGTATCACCTTAAAAATGTTACCTTATAGCATGTATGTGAACCTTTTTTGCTGATTGTTTTATGGAACATGACATTGTGTTTCTTTGATTTGCACTTAATTCTTATTTTAAAATAAGTTGAACATGACAGTTTTCTTTCACTTGCCATAGCAACCTCAGGATATATGTTTCCATTGAATTTTAGCACCATGAAGCACTTCCAGGAGATAGCTGCTCTTCACATATTTTTTCCCTTAGAAGAGAAAACTCTTTTGGGCCATATTCATTTTTTGTTTATAAAATAAATCATTTTTATGTAAGTATCCCCTTGCTTTCTCTCCCTTCCCTTCTCCCAATCACTCACAGTCAGCTTTCAGCCTCCCCCTCCCAATTCCTGCATCCTCTCCCCCAAAAGGGCAAGAAGTCCCAAGATGGGTCAGCTCAATGTGGTGTATTCATTCCAGACAATTCCAATTTTATCATCCTAATATCAAGACTGATTTAGGTGTTCCTCTGTGGATAATGGGCTCTGAGGTGCCAACTCACACAAAGATTCACAGACTGATCCCTCCCCTTGAGGTTCCACATACTGTCCATGTAAATCAACAGTTGCCTATACTTGGAGGTCTTAATTCCTTTTCCTGATGGTTCCTCAGTGGCAGTTCTTGATTCAGTGAGCTCCCCAGAGCTCTAGCTATCCATCACTGTGGGGATTTTCCTCATAATCCTTATCCCTTGCTAATACAGACTTTCCTCCCCCACTAACAGCTAGATCAGGAGCTCAGTCCAATGTTCAGCCATAGATCTCTGCCTCTACCTCTATTCGTTGTTGGATATAGGTTCTGTGATGACACTAAGGGTGGTTATTCAATTGATTATAGGAGAAGTCCTTGCTCAGCACCCCTCCACTATTGGTTTAAGACCTAGCCAAGGACATCCTGTGAGTTCTTGGAGGTTTCCCTAGCACCTGATCTTTTTCCAACTCCACATAATCAAGATTAAATTAGAGACCTAAACAGACCTATAATCCCAAAGGGAACTGAAGCTGTTATTAATAGCCTCCCAAGTAAAAAAATGCCCAGGATCATATGGTTTCAGTGCAAAATTCTACCAGGCATTCAAAGAAGAACTAATATCAATATTTCTCAAACTATTCCATACAGTACAAACAGAAAACTATTTAAAATCCTGCAACAATCAACAATACTGGACACAAAATCTGGTATGCTCTAATGGCTCAGACGCTTAGTGACTTAACATGAACTTCAAAGAACTGTTTTTAATAAGGGTTACATTTATGAGGAACATAATATTGTTATAGCTTAAAGCATCTTTAAAAGATACTAAGTCATAGTGGAAAAAAAGAAAATAGTTTGAATTTCTATTTGGCATATTTTCTTAGCTGGAGATGTCTTATTTCAGAATTGTGATGAAGTTTATACTTTCATGTGTTTTGACAATGAATACAAATGGAAAGAAACAGGGGAAGCTTAAGGCTGTTGGAACGTTCAGGACCTCAGATTTTCAGATAGAAGCAAGCCAATCTTCATAGGTAAAGTGTACTGGGATTGTGTTCTGCGCCATTGTAAATAATTGTACTACCTACGGCTTTAATAAAAATGCTGAATGGCCAAAGGCAGGCAGGAAATGAGGGTGAGGGGTAGTAGACTAAGAAAACTCTGGGAACAGGAAGAGCAGAACAGAGATGCCAGAGAAACACCACAGAGACACCATGATGACACCAGTAGATGCACAGGAAAGAAATTGAAATTCTGCTCTGAGACAAGATACCAAGCTGCATGTCTAAACAAGATAAGAATCATGGGTTAGTTTAAAAATTAAGAGTTAGACCATTATGTACCTGGGCCCTAGGTCAATCAGTATAATATTAAAATTAGTCTTTGTATGATTATTTGGAGCTGGGTGTGGGTCTGAACCTCAGGGCTAGGCTGAAATATCTGGGTCACAAACTTCATACTACAGTAAGGAAGCTCATGTCCTTACAATATTTATACAGAACTCCCTACACTTCTCTACACTTGGTTTATTATTTATATGAGTCTCAGTACTAAACCAAGAAAATAAAATTTATAATTTTGACTAAGGTAGGTATTCTGATTAGATTATTATTTTTGTGATAAAACACCATTACAAAAGCAACACAAGGAGGAAAGGATTTATTTGCCTTGTGGCCAGAATTGGAGGAAAGCAAAAGCAGGAATTAAAGGCAGGAACTGAGAGGCCAAAACTGAAGCAGAAGACATGTAGGAATTCTGCTTACTACTAATTTGCTCAACCTACTTTATTTTGTACCCAGTTCAATCTCTCTATAGGTGTCACTGCATAGAGTGGGCTTGATACTTCTGTAACCAATTTTATGCTATTTTTATTAGTTTATTTATTTTTTAAGGATTAAACACAATTGGCAAATTCTTAACCAGTTAAACAAAAAAAGTGAAGACCTACTTCAATAAAAATAGAACAATATAACAGATATGAATGAAATTCCAGAAAATTATAAGGATGTACATTATAAATTTGTTTCAATAAGCTGAAGATTCTGAAAAAACTG